>PVJS01000488.1:69320-128491 GCA_004027185.1 Glis glis | reverse complement strand
TGTGTGTGTGTGTTACTGGGGATTGAACCCAGGGGCATTCTATCTCTGAGCTACACCTCCAGCCCTATTTTTAAATTTTGAAACAGGGTCTCACTAAGTTGCAGGGGGCCTTGATAAGTTGCTAAGGCTGGCTGTGAACCTGTGATCCTCCTGTCTCAGCCTCCCACGTACTGAGATTACAGGTGTGTACCACCACACCCAGCTGAGACCCTGTTTCAAAATAAAAAATAAAAAGGGCTGGGGTGTAGCTTGGCGGTAGAAAGCCCCTGGGTTCAATCCCCAGTACCAACATTAAGTAGAGACAAAACCGGAAGTATTTACATTTTTAGTTGCCCCGATCAGAACTCCTTCCTCCAAAGAAATGTTCATTATTAACCCCTCAGCAACCTCATCATAATATATGAGAGAAATCTTAGGTTAACCTGTTTTACTGCATTAGAGGTAATCCACTCTTGAGTAATCCTTTTTCAATGGCTTATTTGACTGCTTAAGGAGACTTCCAGTTCTGCAGTCCTATAGAATGGCCGTAAGAACCAACTCATGGTTCGCTGGAAGTACTGACCACACTTCAACAGTGTTGTACCTTTAGAAGAGGATGTCACCCAGCCTTTGATTCCAGGACAGCAGGGTGCTATAACCACCACGTATCCCCACCCCACGCCCCAAGGAGAGCCTCCCACAGAGACAGAAGCCCCTGCCACAATAATAAATGTGCACTGGCGCTGGCGATGGCTCTGTATGGTCACCTCCAAGAAAAGAAGAGGTCACTGCATCCAAGCGAACATACTTAGATCATCGCTTTATTTCATTATTGTTCAACGACAAAGCTCATTCCTCTCAGGTGGATCTTGAATTACTCCTGTGTTCTCCTCCTCATTCTGAATAAAAAAGGTAATGAAGAAAAAGCCTGTACTTTTGGAGACCTAGGATCTTATTTATGCTAATAAGCTTTTGACTGCAATTTTGCGTTACAATATTTCCTGCTGGCATCTTGGTGGTCACACGGAGCCCCCACCCTCCAATGAAGATGGCTGTCCTCAACTACCACCGTTGAAACCAAAAGTAAGTGTTGAAAAATGCACCTTTTACAATAAAAAAGTAGAAACCAATTCAATTTCCTTTTTTTTTTACGAATATAAAGTTTCTTGTAAATATGTACAGTCTTTTGAGCTAGTTCTATAGAGCGAGAAGCATTTCACACATGACACGGGATATACGTTTTCAGGGCTCAAGACGCCCATTTCTCATGGAGATCCTAAATGAAGTGCCAAGACTGAAAGACCAATTATCAGTGACCTTTCCAAACACTTGTGGACCAAGAGACGAAGACTTCAGCAAACATTCAGTCACATCTGCCCTGGGAGGGGTGGAGGGAGAGGACATGACCCCAAAGACCAAGCGACACATAACACACAGCAGCAGGACACTTGCAAAGTGCGACAACATGGAGGTCCATGGCGGTTCAAACAAGAAAGCACTTAGGTTGAGACGAGCAGGAAGGAGCGGCGTTTGGGCCAGGGTGCAATCTGGAAAGTGACTTCAACTGTGGACACCTGGGTTGAGAACACGGTCCCGGTCACCTGCGGTGGAGACGGGTCTACCTCTTCAGCCTACCTAGGATGTGCCTTGGTTGTTGAGGCGTGCCTAAGAGTCGTGGAGAATCCAAAGCAGGAGAGGCCTCGTGGGAGATTAAAGGCAGAAATAAGGCCGCTAGTTAGCTTGCCAACTGCAAAGCCTCTAGGTTGGTTCTATACCAGTTGCCAGGCACTCCGCTCTCTAAGAGAGGGAGCGAGACGGGAGCCGCACTGCACCTAAGGGCCTGCCAACCCGCGGGGCTGGAAGAGTTGAGCGGCGGCTGCTCTCTCCACGTCCTGGTCTTAGGTCTAGCCCTAGGGAAAGGCTCGTTTGGGAAATCACAGTTTCATGGGGTAGAACCGTGCTGGGTTTTGTGTTAACACAGAGTCACCCGTGAGGAAGTTGGCCGGGGAGCGTGAAGGTCAGAGGGGAAACTGAGGAAGAGGTGGTGGTTTGCTGAAATCCTTCTCTGGTCGTAAGGCTTGAGCGTTTTGGGCTTGTTTGTTCAGTGCTACACACTGCAGCTAGTTGTGGCCAGTTCGTTGGCAAGTCGTCAGAGGGTCTCGATTCGGTGGGAGCTATGGGTGGTGTCAGCACATTGGCAGGGCAACCCAAGCAGGTCAGCCAGGTCGGGGGGCAGCACATGCAGTGAACCGCCATGCAGAGCTCCGGGACGGGTCCCCTCCCCATCCCAGGGTGGGGAGCAACACGCCATCAGGGACAGGAGGTGGGCGCTCCAGTCCCCTCCCCAACCCCAGGACCCATCAGTGCTGGGCTCAGAGCTTTCCTGGCCAAAGCTACATGGAAAGCGGGGGCAGCGGGCTGGGTGATGACACAGGGGCGAGGAGGGAAAGTCCAGTGAGGTCCCTTGGCCCCAGGTCACTGCCTCCAAGCTGAGGCCCAAAGACCTCCATACATTCTCAGCTGGTGGGAGGGGAAGTCGTCAAGGCCATAAAAGGCAATGAGAACAGTAAACATTTGGCTACTATGTCGCCCTGGTAAGACAGGGCCATCTATGAGAATGGACCGGAACAAGAATGAAGCTACGGGAAGTCAGGGATTAGTCAACTGACGGGGACTCTCCTACACTACGTTTCAGTGGCAAAGACGCGATGGTGTGATCTAGCTAAAAATGACTACAACAGGAAATACAGTGCTCTTCAAATCTAGTAAGAATTCTGTTGTCTTAAAAAAAAGAAAACAAAAAAGAAACGGGGGAGGGGAGAACAAAACAAAAAAAAAACCAACCAACCCTAGGATCTTAAATAGCTAATTAGGATTCTAACCACAGTTAGTGTCCGGGTGGTTTCCTCTGATGAGCTGGTACAGGCTAGAGCTAGGTACAAAAGTTCATGAATGCTTTGAAAGAGTAACAAAGTGCAAAGAGGGTGACTGCAGGAAGGTGCCGGAGGAGGCGCCGAGCGAGCAACAGCTCCCAGGAGCCTCAGCCACCCGCCCCTCGAGGAGCAGGAGCCGGTGTCCATGCCGAGGTGGGTCTGGGCCCGGCTGTGCCGTGGGGTGGCCGAGCACATGGGGCGCTGGGGTCCCCTGCAGCGGAGTTCCATAGTGTGTTGGTGTTTTCCTGCAGACTGAGATGAGGAGTTGCTTTCTCTGGCTGAAATTTATACTGAAGACTGGTCCCAGACCTATGAGCAAAGTAAAAATGAGGAGGGTTTAGCTCTCTGAATCACTTTGCATAATGCAGATGAGGATCTGGAGCGCCTAGTCTGTCCTTCAGGGCTGAGCCAACTCCCAGAACCAGCCCTCAGCACTTCCGGTCAGTCAGGGTGAAAGTCACCCAAATCCACAGAGCTGTGCATTTCTACTGTTGCACGCATGTATGCATGCATGTGCACATGCATGGAGTTTTATTGGTAAATCAGAAGGAATAAAAATAAAAGTCTGAGCTAGATGTGGTGGCACATACCTGTAATCCCAGTACTTAGGAGGCTGAGACAGGAGGATCGCAGGTTTGAAGCCAGCCCAGAAACTTAGTGAGGCCCCTAGCAACTTAGTGAGACCCTGTTTCAAAATAAAAAATAAAATAGGGCCAGAGGTGTAGCTTGGAGGTAGAATGTCCCCGGGTTCATTTGCCAGTACTGGGGGAAAAAAATCTGGATGGCTTCTCCTCCTTTCTTTGCCAGCAAAGGTGCCAAAAGTGAGCTGCAGGTGGCATTAGAGGAGAATGCCATGCAGAAAACCACTCCCAGGGACAGGAAGGTGGCTCTGCTGCCCCGAGCGGCTCCTGAAGCAGCCAGTCTGCTTAGGAGGCGCCACGCACAGGGCCCAACCTGCTCGTGGGATCCCTGGCCTTCAGCATATAGACAATACATGCACAGCATTTAAAATTTCCAGAAAAAGCCGGGCGTGGTGGTGCATGCTTGTAATCCTGGTACTTGGGAGGCGGAGACAGAAGGATCCGGGTTTGCAGCCAGCCTCAGCTACTTAGGCCCTCTGCAACTTAGTGAGGCCCTGTTTCAAAATAAAGAATAAAAAATAGGGCTGGGGATGGAGCTCAGAGGTAGAAAGCCCTGGGGTTCAAATCCCCGTACCACAAATTAATTAATTAATTAATTAATTAATTAAATTTCCAGAAAGCTCACCAGGCAT
Organism: Glis glis; assembly: GCA_004027185.1. Lineage (NCBI taxonomy): Eukaryota > Metazoa > Chordata > Mammalia > Rodentia > Gliridae > Glis > Glis glis. The sequence continues at coordinate 124,306 of PVJS01000488.1, read as the reverse complement.
GGTGGCACATGCTTGTAATCCCAGTACTTGGGAGACTGAGATAGGAGGATCACAGATTCACAGCCAGTCTCAGCTACTTAGTGAGGCCCTCTGCAACTTAGTGAGACCCTGTTTCAAAATAAAGAATAAAAAATAGGGCTGGGGTGTAGCTCGGAGGTAGAATGCCCCTGGGGTTAAATCCCTAGTGCTGCAAAAAAAAAAAAAAAAATTCGAGAAAGCTCAAAATTCTACAAGCAACCGCTGGTACTATTACCAGTTTCTTTCTTTCTCTTTCTTCTTCTTTCTTTCTTTCTCTTTCTCCTTCCTTCCTTCCTTCCTTCCTTCCTTCCTTCCTTCTTTCTTCTTTCTTTTCCTTCCTTCCTTCCTTTCTCCCTCCCTCCCTCCCTCCCTCCCTCCCTTCCTTTCTTCCTTCCTTCCTTCCTTCCTTTCGCGGAACCGGGGACGGAACCCAGGGGCATTCTACCTCCGAGACCCTGTTTTTTGAAACAGGGTCTCGCTAGGTTGATGAGAAACTCACTACTTGCGCAGGCTGTCCTTGAACCTGCAACCATCCTGTCTCAGCCTCCCAAGTACTGGAATTACAAGCGTGTACCACCACGCCCGGCTCTGTTATGAGTTTCTGTGTAGCCTTTCAGAAAAAATCCTATATATACATACATGGGTGTATATGTGTATGTTTGAAATAAGTAAGGCATAAGCCAGGTGTGGTGGCACATGCCTGTAATCCCAGTACTTGGGAGGCTGAGACAGGAGGATCGCAGGTTCGAAGTCAGCCTCAGCTACTCAGCGAGGCCCTCCACAAATTAATGAGACCCTGTTTCCAAATAACATCTCAGCTCGGAGGTAGAATGCCCTGGGTTCAGTCCCCAGTATCACACACACAAAAAAAAAGAGTAAGGCATAGAGAACACTGTGTAGTGTGCTATTATTTGTGCTTAAAAGGGGAATACATACACATATTTGCTTGTACACACAAAATATCTGCAGATATTTTGTATATCCATAGTAACGCCTGCCTCTGCAGAAGGGAACAGTCTACCCCGTGACAGCTATTACAGCTTGAGGTATATACTTATACATCTTCCTTTATATCACATGCACCTTATGTGTTTGCTCATGAAGCACCTTCTTAAATGAAGTACGTTTTCTTCATAAACTCATAAATATCTCCCAGAGCTTGAATTACTGTACCAGATTCTCTTTTATTCAACAGTGGCCCTGAGGGGTCCCAGCTCCCCGAGTCACCTCTCTGGCCTCCACGATGGATGTGCCGGCTTCAGGATGTCTCCTCACCTTGTTGACCTGGGACAGCGGGGTCCTCACAGCTCCCGCAGGCAGCCGGCCCCTGCTGCTGTCTTCAAACAGTCTCCCGGGAGACCGCTCCCTCCGCGTGCTGAGCATCCGGCCCGGGGACTTCTCCCGCTCCAGAGGGCGGCCGGGGGACTTGTCCCTGCGCAGCTCTGTCCGCCCCTCACGGTAGCGGTGGGGTGTGCTTGGCTCTCGGGGGTGGCTGGGGCCTTCGGGTGGCGCCGGGCTGGAGGCCACACGCTTGGTGATGTGCTCGTTGTAGGTCGGCGGGCCTCGCTTGTTGGGGCTGCTGGCAACAAGAGAAGGGGACGGAGCTGGGGAGTCACAACTCACGAGGGCCTGTCCCTTCTCTGAGTGCCCTTGCCCTGGCATCTGCCCTACTTATACCAGGGATTGAACCCAGGGGCATTCTACCTCTGAGGTACACCCCCAGCCCTATTTTTATTCTTTATTTTGAAACAGGGTCTCACTAAGTTGCGCAGGGCCTCACTAAGTAGCTGAGGCTGGCCACAAACCCGGATCCTCCAGTTTCAACCTCCCAAGTACTGGGATTACAAGCCTGTGCCACCATGCCCAGCCTGCCCTACTTATTAGAAACAGATTGGACCCAGAGCTCAGACTCTCTGTGTTATTTGGTAGTGAGGATGGGGGAGGGCAAAGATGAAACACAGAAAAACCGAGCTTCCTGGTCCTGGTGCGGCTTTGATTGCCACGCACCTACGACGCGCCAGGCTCTGTGCTAAGCTCTTTCCATGTGTCACCTTGTTAAATCACCCCAGCAGCCTAAGAGTCACTGCTGGCGTGACCCTCACTGACAGGCAAGAAGATGGAGATGGAGAGAGCCAGGACTCCACAAAAAGTCAGCTCAACGTCACAACCCCAGCCACCTCCCACTGACCTCGTATTTGCCAGGAAGGGACAGAAGGAAGTCTTCTTTTTGGGGTTAAGCCCATGACAACCCAGAAGTCAGGGCCCCACCAAGGCCCTCTGTGCACAGGGGCGGTTTTGAGAAAGCCTGTGCTCGTCGCCACCAGCTGCCATGCCTGTTCTCCTCTGGGCCTGGTGTTCGGTCACCTCTCCCTGCTTGTGGCTTTCCAAGAGTCTTAGTGGCACCTGAGGCAGATGTGGAGGCTCAGAAAGTTGATAAGATGACGAGAGGTGTAGTGATCGGGTCTGATACAGCTAGGCAACTAAGAGGCAGACCACAGTCCAGCTGGCTGGAAAATGCCCCCGGCCCCAGAGGTGGATGGCTAACAGCCAAACCACCAAAATCGCTGCACTGGGCTCTCTCCCTCTCGAAGTGGCCCGCGTTCTCCCTTGAACGTGTATCCCCCACTTTCCTAAATAAACCTCTGTCTTTGTCTCTGACTGGCGTGTGCTGAAATTCTTTTCTGCTACGGAAGCCAAGGACCCCACTGATCCTGAGTTCCTGAGATTCTCCTGCTTAGTGCTTGGACTGTCTGTGAGTGGAAACCCAGAGGAAGAGAGCAGGAAACCAAATCGACGGGAGTGCATGCAGTGTGCTGGGATCAGCTGCTCCACCAGCACTGTGGCCAAAATCCTGCATGCTGCTGAGCGCCCATGGCCCCGGGAGTAAGGAAAGGAACCCTCAACCTCTGCCAGTCATCTCCAAGAATTCTTGCCGGATTCCCCACTGGGCCCGTGACATCCTGAGGATTTTTAATCTTTTCCCTTTTGTGGTTAAAGTTCTAATAACAAAACATATTTCATGCTGCAAAAAAAAAAGAAAGAAAACACTGCACTGGGGTATGTGTGTGTGTGTGTGTGTGTGTGTGTGTGTGTATATATATGTTTTTTGTGATATATATAAATATTGTGATTATACACACACACACAAATATATATATATATTTAGGGACCAAACTCAGGGCCTCACACATGCTAGGCAAGCACTCTACCACTGAGCTACACCCCCAGACCCCTGGTTGTTTTTGTTTTTTAGTGGTACTAGGGATTGAACCCAGAGGTGTTCTATCTCCAAGCTACACCCCCCCAGCCCTTTTTTTTATTTTAATTTTAGAAACAGGGTCTCACTAGGTTGCTGAGAGTCTTGCAATGTTGCTGAGGCAGTCCTCAAACCTGAAATCCTCCTATCTCAGCCTCCCATGTACTGGGATTACAGATGTGCACCACTATGCCTGGCTGACCCTGGGGCCTTTTATACAACCAATCCAACTCTCTACCCAGTCCTGGCCTGGATATTTCACATGAAGATTCTAGCAGATCCCCAGCCCTAAAGACATCTCTGAAGGAGCCAGATCCAGACACACACACCAGGTGGTGAACAGAGACCACTTCTAAGTGGTCAGTCCATTGAGAATAGCTTCCTGTGGCTTTCTTGATTCCCCAGTCTACTCTAACTTCGAGGATTCAGAGGAATGCTCAGAAAGCCAGCCCTGCCTGTGTTATCTGTGCAGCAGTAAAACTGAGATAACTCAGATTGCCACATCTTGAATCAAGGTTTATGTGCACCTTAGCCTCATAGCTTGGAGATATGAAGACAAATAAAAGAAATGCATTCCAAGGCGGAAAACTACACTAAGCCTATTTGTAATGGAAGACAGATTAGAAAATGTGTCCCCAGGGCCCATTATAAAGCAAGTGTGAGGGTGCTTCCTTCCCCAGGGAAGCAGCTGGCTCCTGCGGGCCATCCAGGACCCTGACTTACATTAATGGGAGAGAAGACTCTCATCATTCGAAGCCGAGTGGGCACTCGTCCATCTACATAGCCATTACTGACCAATGGTCTACCACATGCATTTTATGTTTTTTGCAAAGAGTTATGTTTCTTGCTGCTAAACAGACCAGGAAAACAAGGCCCGCAGTGAACTACACCCAGCCAAGCTGGCCTTCCACATTCTAACCTGCCCAGAGAGGTTGGCTGCAAAAAGACTGTCCTGTAAGGTGGGAGTCAACTAAGACCAAAGGCTGGGGCAGCAGGGAAGCGCAGCTGCTTCTGTCCCTCATTCATGGCGATTGGAACCTTTCTTTTTTCTCTTTTCTTTCTTTCTTTCTTCTTTCTTTCTTTCTTTCTTTCTTTCTTTCTTTCTTTCTTTCTTTCTCTCTTTCCTCTCTTTCTTTCTCTCTCTCTTTCTCTCTCTCTCTCTCTCTCTCTCTCTCTCTCTCTCTCTCTTCCTCCTTTCCTTCCTTTCCTTTCCTTTCCTTTCCTTTCCTTTCCTTTCCTTTCCTTTCCTTTTTTCTTTCTTATGGGGATTGAACCCAGAGTGATTCTACCTCCAAGCTACACCCCAAGCCTTTCTGTTTGTTTCTTTTGAAACAGGGTCTCACTAGGTTTCTGGGAGTCTCACTACATTGCTGAGGCTGTTTTCAAACCTGCGATCCTCCTGTCTCAGCCTCTGAAGTCTCAAAAGCAAAGCACTTGGCCACCTAACTAGTGAGGCAATGGGGGGACAAATACTGGGATTACAAATGTGTGCCACCACGCCCAACTCCACACAGCTATTTATAGGGTAGATTCATGGGGCTGGTAAACCAGTCCAGAAAATTAAAACCCTAGGTTGATTAAATACTCCCCTGGGTTAAATAACAGAGTACAGCCTAATACAGCGTATTATTTTTAAAAAGGGAATAGTAAGCTGGGCGTGGTGGCGCATGCTTCTAATCCCAGTACTTGGGAGGCTGAGATAGGAGGATCAAAGGTTCGCGGCCAGCCTCAGCTATTAAGTGAGGCCCTCCATAACTTAGTGAGACCCTGTTTCAAAATAAAGAATAAAAATTAGGGCTGGGGATGTAGCTCGGAGGTAGAATGCCCCTGGGTTAAATCCCCAGCACCGCAAAAAAAAAAGAAAGGGAATAGTATGTGTACACACACACACACACACACACACACACACACACACACACACACGCATGCACACACACACAGATAAGCACAAAGGACTTCTAAATGGAAACACAAAAACTTAAAAAATTGGTTCCTTCCTGGGTGGGGGCCTGGGTGGTGGGGGCTAGGGAGAACTGAAAGGGATAAAAGATGGAGAAGAAAGACTGTGCTACTATAAACCTTTTTGGATCCTTTGGATTCTATACCCTGTGACTGGATCAATTAAAAAATTAGTAAAATTTTGAAAAGAACCAGCGTGGTGATGCACACCTGTAATTCCAGTACTTGGGAGGCTGAGACAAGAAGATCACAGGTCCAAGACCAGGCTCAGCAACTTAGTGAGACCCTATTTCAAACTTAAAATTAAAAGGTCTGGGGGTGTCACACAGAGGTAGAATGCCCCCGGGTTCAATCTCCAGTACCAAAAAATAAATGAAAATAAAAATAAAAAGCATATGAGTCTAATCATGTCTGGGAGGCCTCACACTCCACAGAAGCCACAGGGGGGCTGGGACCCCAGACCCCCTCTCACGGCCTCACTCCTCTGGCCCTCCACCCCACGGCACGCCTTTCCCTCCAACCCAACTACTCTTGCTGCCCTGCCTGCCCACCTGAGCCTTGCTTCCTGCAGGGAGTCCTCCCTGGCCCCCAAGTCCAGGCAGAGGGGCCTTCCTCTAAGCTCCCTCAGTGCTTCAAGTCACCCCGTCAGAGCCTCTGCCTCGTGTGCTGTGCTTGGACCCACGATTGCTCCTGTCTCTCTCCCACCAAGCTTTTTTTTTTTTTTTTTTTGCGGTACCAGGGATTGAACCCAGGGGCGTTCTACCTCCGCACTACACCCCCGGCCCTATTTTTTATACTTTATTTTGAAACCGGGTCTCACGAAGTTGCGGAGGGCCTAAGTAGAGAGAGACAGAGAGAGAGAGAGACAGGAAGAGAGAGAGAGAGAGAGAGAGAGAGAGAGAGAGAGAGAGAGAGGGCTGAGGCTGGCCGCGAACCCGGATCCTCAGGTCTCTGCCTCTCAAAGTACTGGGATTACAAGTGTGCGCCACCACGCCCAGCTTCCCACCAAGCTTTGAGTGCTATGGTGGTGGTGGGGGCGTCTGCCCCGGCTTATTCACCACTGTACCTCCCCACAGAAGTCCACCGACCAGCGCGGCAGAACACCTGCTAAAGCAGCAAAGTCTAATCTGTGCTCCGTCCCCACCAGTGCACTGACAGTGTCCACCAGAGGAAGGCGGGAAGCTCCCTTGACTTCTACAGGGATGCGTTCACCATTCTCCTGGTGCTTATAAAGGCCTGTGCTATTTCAGGGCCACAGATCTCAAAGACATGAGTGGTTTGCGCCTGAGGACAAAGTGAAGACTGAGAAATTTTCAACCAATTTAGCGAGATTTCCCTGTGCTTTGCAGTCCGCACTTGCCCGGGGAGGGAAGAGGAGAAGCTCGTTACCTGCGGGAGGTGGAGGGGACCCGGTGGTGTTCCGTGCCGGACTCCTTCACGAGGTTTCCTTTGCAGCATATGACCCTTAGTTTATCCTGGTATGAGGAGGCCAGGTAGATCGCTCCCGAGGAAATTGCGGGGCCCAGGTAGCGTGGGTTGGGGATTTCCAAATACGCTCGGGCAGGGGTCCTGGGGGTTCAGACGAGAGTTTCCACTCTTTGCAGGTGACATCTGTTACTAGGCAGGTTAGGAAGGAGCACACACCCCGCCCCGACTCCCTGCCCCAATAGCTGGAGTGTTCAAAGCGCGGAGGTGCGGTGCTTACCCCAGCGAGGAGCGTGCCTGGATCTCGATTACTTCAAGTGAGTTGAAGTGGGTCACAAACAGGTAGGGTTCCCTGTAGGCTACGTGGCCACCATGGAGGAAGGACAGGATGCAAAGGAAGGTTGAAAGAGGAAGAATCAAAACCTGGCCACAATGCATTCCTTGATCCATCAATCCCACGTACAAGAATTTACCCTACAAATGCTTCCACGTGCCAGCATGACCACAGACGCTCGGGTTCACTCAGTGCTGTGCTGCTTGTTATAGCAGAGGATGGGCAACAACTCACGAGTGCACGATAGGGGATCAGTTAAATAGCTTATAGCAAGCCTATGGAATCCGGCACAGCTATAAAAACGCACGGTGAAGCTCTCCCTGCACTGATATAGAAAATACCTGAGGTGCACTGCTTGGTGCATACAGCAAAGTTTAGAAAAATGCGCAAAGTGTGCTACCTTGCTGATTTTAAGCTGGGGGAGGGGTGAGGCTGGGGATGTAGCTCAGTGTTAAAAGTGCTTGCCTGAGCTAGGCGTGGTGGCGCACATCTGTAATCCTAGTACTTGGGAGGCTGACACAGGAGGATCGCAGGTTCGCAGCCAGTCTCAGCAAGTAGTGAGACTCTCAACAACCTAGTGAGACCCTGTTTCAAAATAAAAATAAAATAGGGCTGGGGGGGGTGTAGCTCAGAGGTAGAATGACCTGGGTTCAATCCCCAGTGCCACACATACACACAAAAAACAGTGCTTGCCTGGAATGTGTAAGGCCTTGGGTTCGATCCCCAGCATGGAAAAAAACTGGGTATCAGAATATATATTTTTATGTGCTTGTATTTGTAAAAAACACTAAGGTATAAAACTCATAAAAGGTTTCTCTTTAGCAGAGTAGAGACAGAGAATACAGAAAATGGGAAATATGGGTGAGACTTTTCATTATATATCTACTTAAACTACTTGTATACATTTTTAATAAATTAAATTTTAAAAAGGCCACATTCATAGATAAGTAGATATTTCTGGTGTTAATGCTCTATATCACAGTGTCACTGAAACCAGAGAAGATACGATAGACACTGTTTTCTGCCTTAAAGGCAATTATCATTATTATTCTTTGTGGTAAAACATGATTTGGTGTTAGACGCTCGGCCACACCTCCCAGGACTCAAGTCTCCTGCTGTTTTGTTGCCTGGAATATGACTGACCCTGTGGCCTGTTCTCACCAGAGGATGTGGTGGAGGCGAGAAGGCTGTCAGCCTCCACTGCTGTGCTCTTAGAAGAAGCCCATGTGGCCAGGCATGGTGACGCATGCCTGTCATCCCAGTATTTGGGAGGCTGAGACAGGAGGATTGCAGGTTCGAGGATAGCCTCAGCAAGTAGTGAGACTCATCAACCTAGTGAGACCCTGTTTCAAAATAAAAATAAGATAGGGCTGGGGGTGTAGCTCGGAGGTAGAATGACTCTGGGTTCAATCCCCAGTACCATACACACACAAAAAAGCCCACGTGGAGAGGAACCGAGCCTGAGACCCAGCCCCAAACCCCGTCTGAGCTCCCGCCCAGAGCCACTGTCCACTGTTTGTGAGGCTGTTTTCGACTTTGTAGTTGTCCCAGTTCCCCTGCTGACACCTCGCGGAGCAGAACTATCCAGTCAATGACAAGGTGTTGTTTTAAGTCCCTAAATTTTAGAATGCTCAGTGTGTAACAACAGATAAATAGCCTCCCAGGGTATTTCAGCCGTAACGGTATTCAGAAAATTCACACAGACATGCGTGTACATATTTGCATATGCGTGTCTAACTCTCTGACCCAGAAGCTACACTTTTAGGAACTTATGATCAGGGGACACTATTTGACAGGGCACAAAGATTAGTTCAAGGGTGTTCATCACAGTGTTGTTTACACTTAAAGAATGGGCCTGAACTAACTGCTCTGCCTAATAGGAACTGGTTATATTAATAGGTGTGCAGCTATGTCATGGGATATTGCATAGCCTTTAAAATGATGTAAACAAATCCACAGGGAATGGCCTCCTTTTTGTCCTGAGAGCTTAAATATTTTACCAAGCTGGACTGTGGCCTGGTGGACCTGGTTTAGGCGATCCATCACTGAGCCTCAGAACATTTATTTAGGTGACTGTTTCATGCAGCTCTTGGTGTCTCATGGAATCCTTGAGCACGGTGTCTAAGGCAAAAAGAATTCCTTCCCAGAACACCAGCTGCTGGGAACAGGGCCGCCCCAGGTTCCCGTACCGAAGGCCAAAGGCAAGCGGCTCCACTTGAGGTCATCGGTGCGGCTGCGTCGTCCATACGAATCCACAAACACCCCGAATTCTGCAAGGCATCAAGAGCACGGGGCATCAGAACCAGAGGTGGCGGTGCTGGTGGTACACACAATGGCGCAAGAACAAGGAGCAAAGCCCAGGGGACAACCGGCCAGATTTAACTGGATTATTAAAACCTGAGGACCTCTGCTGAGCCATCTCCCCATTAGAGTAAAAATGAGAATATTTAAAAAATGTTTAAAAACGTATTAAGTTTAGCTGGGTGTGGTGGCATAGACTTGAAATCCCAGTACTTGGGAGGCTGAGACAGGAAGATCACATATTTGTGGCCAGCCTCAGCAACTTAGCGAGATCCTGTTTAAAAAAAAAATCAGGCTGGGGGTGTAGCTTGGAGGTAGAATGCCCCTGGGTTCAATCCCCAGTACCCCCACCAAATTATTAAAGAAAGAGGGTTCAAATGAATGGGAAGAGGGGAGGAGGAAAGAAAGAGGAGAGGGAAAGGAAGAGATGAAAAGGAAGTAAGGACACAGGAGGAAGCGGGAGAGACAGAGACAGGGAGAGGTAGATGGAAGACCCAGAGATTAAAAACAAAGAATTTTTAAGGAAAAAGAAAAGAAGAAAGGCAGGCAGGCAGCCGGCCAGAGGAAGAAGGTGAGGAAGAGAGAAGAAAAGGAAGAGAAAGAACAAGAGACAGAGAAGGAAAGACCTGCCTGCTTTTTGGAGAGAATGGGATGGAGCCGGGCCAGCCAGTGCCCGGGGAGAGGGAGTGGGAACCCCCAGCAGGCCCTGCGCTGCCCCAGAGCCCCCACTGACCATCCCCAGGGCGCACGGCGGGTGCAGAGGGACTCACCGTGGAAACACAGCAAGTACTCCTCTCGCTGCCCTGAGCCGTTCACCTGCACGATGGAGACTGGGAAGCTGTTGGACGAGGAGGCGAACACGGCAGGCGCCAAGGAGTGGTCGTTCTTATCCAGGAACTCTGTAACGGCAGGTGAGAAGCGGGGCCGCAGGTGTGACTCCCCACGCTCAGCAAGGCCGGAGCCACGCGTGGGGCAGGGAAGGGGACACCGGCCCTACCCTCGAGTGTGTACTGCTTCATGTCGATCTCGTAGAATTTGTTGGTTCCGATGAGGATACTGTAATTGGTGAAGTGGATACAGCTGCAGGGCTCTGAAGTCTCTATCTCCTGAGACGGGAGCAGAGGACAAGGACATGAGGTGGCCCAGGACGGCCCTGTTTCCACTGCTGTTCTGTTTCTGCCTTAAGCATCCAACCAGGCCTCGTAGATAGGCGCCAGCAGAACTGCTGACACCGTCACACGGAGCCCTTTCACCTTTCACGCCTCTCAGGATGACCAGGGCTCCATCTGCTACCTTCTTGCTGCTGTTCTAGGCAACCCCAGGCTCTCTTAGAAAACAAGGCCAAATTGCAGGCAAAAAACAGCTCGGAAACACCATTTCAATGAAAAGGTAGAACTTAACACTTTCTCATCAGAGAGAAAAGTTGTGGGAAAATGCACAACAATGAACAGTGGCGATGGGATACATGATTTTAGCTTTCTTCTTGCTGGCTTCTAAGTTTCTAATCTGAACCTAATTACCTATGTACTTATCATCATCATCACTACTGCATTCCTCTGTGTGTGTGTGTGTGTGTGCGTGCGGTACTGGGATTGAACCCGGGGGCATTCTACCTCCAAGCTACACCCCCAGCCCTATGTTATTTTTATTTTGAAACAGGGTCTAGGTTGACAAGAGTCTCACTACTTGCTGAGGCTGTCTTCGAACCTGCGATCCTCCTGTCTCAGCCTCCCAAGTACAAATGTGCATCAACAGGCCTGGCTTGCATTCTTGTCTTAATTGTCTGCTTCTTAATTATTTGTACTTGTTTTTAGGCCAATCCTAATGTCATAAAAAACCAGGCATGCTTACTCTAAATAGTGGCCAGAAATGGTAACGCCGCAATGATCCCTGAACATTTTCCTGAAGTTATGGACCACCCTTTTAGTTTTGTTCACTTCATTCTCATCAGCATCAGCATCAGCATCACTGACTAGTTTCTGGCAACCTACTAAGGATGAGGAACTTGGAGGCAGCATGATATACTAAATGGGTCGGGTTGAGCGTGGCGATGCAAGCCTCTATTCCCAGTACTTGGGAGGCGGAGACAGGAGGATCAGATTCAAGGTCAGCCTCAGCAAGTAGTGAGAGTCTCATCAACTTACTGAGACCCTGCCTATTTCAAAATAAAAATAAAATAGGGCTGGGGGTGTATCTTGGAGGTAGAAAGCCCCTGGGTTCAATCCCCAGTACAAAAAAAAAAAAAAAAGAAGAAGAAAGAAAGGGTCGGGAAACCAAGCTTCAGTTTTGGCCTTAACTTTGTACCTCTGCTCTCTCCCAGCTTCAGCAGTCCTCCCTGACAACTAGGGAAGCGTTGGGAAAAGCATGGCATGGCCAGCTCGGTCCCTGGCTCCTGTGCGCGCTCGATAAACACACAAACTAGCCAGGTGTGGTGGCGCACGCTTGTAATCCCAGTACTTGGGAGGCTGAGACAGGAGGATTGCAGGTTCTCAGCCAGCCTCAGCTACTTAGTGAGGCCCTCCACAACTTAGTGAGACCCTGTTTCAAAATAAAAGAATAAAAAATAGGGCTTGGGGGGTGTATCTTGGAGGTAGAATGTCCCTGGTTCAATCCCTAGTACCACACACAAAAATAATAATAATAAAAAGTAAACACACAAACTAAACAAACTTCTGCAGCTACCAGCAGCTCGGGGCTCTTCCAGGAACGAAGGGTCTTGCTTTCTAGGGAGGTCACCCCAGGTTAATGGATGTGGAGTGGAAGGAACCAGACACATGCAGTTCCCCAAGACAGCACGCTTTCCATGCCAGCTCCTCAGGAGAATGGGATGGTGGGCCCGACTCACCTTCCGAATGCAGTACTTGCTGAGGTTTTCGTTGTAGCGGAGGATAACGACTTTGCTGGGCATGGCTGCACAGATGCACAGCCCGTTCTCAATCTGAAAGGCCATCAGGGAAAAGAAGGAGAGAAAAGGGGTGTCACAGTGTGGATCCCAGCTCTGCAGCAGGACTAGGGAAGGAACAGCAGATTAGGGCAGGGTCTCTCAACCTGCGCACTACTGACAATCTGGACCAGGTCAAACTTTGCGGTGGTGGTGGTGGTAGGGGGTCCTGTGCATTGTGGGGTGATGGGCAGCATCACAGCCCTGACCCACTAGATGCTTGTAGCACTTGCCAGCTGTGACAATCAAAAATGCCTCTAGACATTACCAAACGCCCCCTGGAGTGCAGAACCGCCCCTGGATGAGAAGCAGGCCTTTAGATGGGGTCCAGAGGAGGCCCTGGGATCCACCTGACACCACACACAATTTCTATGTCTGTGCCTATGGCTAGAGACAAATTCTTTTGACAACCTTATGCTGACAGGAGGGCTACAGGGCGGATGAGGGAAGGGAGAGAAAAGGTAGTAAAAATTGCTATAAGAATTTAAGGAAAATTCTGGTCCCAAACAAAATTTCTTAGCCGAGACCTGTACATACAAAGTTCTATATCAAAATTCTCTTTTTCTAGAACAGCCAAATTGTTCTTTAACCTCCTACAACCAGACCTTTGTCCAATTCACCAAGAAGAAAAAGAAGCTTATCCCTCAATCAGTCCTAAAATGAATGTCAGCAGTTGGGCAAGGGTGGGGATTGGGGGAGAAAAGAGGAACAGGGAGGAAAATGGAAATTGTTAATAATGGTCTTGGGTTGGGTAGTGGGTTCATGGATGTTTAATACATTACTGGGCTTTAATGATTTACATGTAGGTTCCATACTTTTCTTTGTTTTTAATGTGGCACTGGAGATTGATCCCAGGGGCATTTTCTACTTCTGAGCTACATTCCTGGCCCGATTTTATTTTTTATTTTCAAACAGGGTCTCACTAAGTTGCTGAAGGCCCCACTAAGTTGCTGTGGCTGGCCTTGAATCTATAATCCTTCTGTCTCCGCCTCCTAAGTACTGAGATTACAGGCATGTGCCACCATGGCTGGTTGGTTCCATATCTGTGTTTAGTATTTCAGACAATATAATAAAAATAATTTCTATTTTTTTTTTTTGTCATACTGGGGATTGAACATGGGATATTCTACCTCTGAGCTACACCCTATTTTTTTTTCTTTTTTGCGGTACCGGGGATTGAACCCAGGGGCATTTTACCTCCGAGCTACACCCCCAGCCCTATTTTTTTATTCTTTATTTTGAAACAGGGTTTTGCTACGTCGCGGAAGGCCTCACTAAGTAGCTGAGGCTGGCCGCGAACCGGGGATCCTCCAGTTTCCGCCTCACAAGTACTGGGATTATAAGCGTGCGCCACCACGCCCGGCTTTTTTTTTTTGCGGTGCCAAGGATTGAACCCGGGGGCATTCTACCTCTGAGCTACACCCCCAGCCCTATTTTTTATTCTTTATTTTGAAACAGGGTATCACTAAGTTGCAGAGGGCCTAAGTAGCTGAGGCTGGCCCTGAACCTGTGATCCTCCAGTCTCAGCCCCCGAAGTATTGGGATTACAAGTGTGCGCCACCACGCCCGGCCAGATTTTTCTTCTTTCTTAAAACAAGGCTCATCATATGTATCCTCACACATACACTTTTTTACACTATGGTTCATCCTTTTAGTTTTGTTCACTTTAGTCTCATTTTTCTTCCAGGAGTTTCCTTCAGATTCAAAGCCTGTGCAAATTTCATGGCTACCCAAATGATTTCACAGGCCCAAAGGAAGCAGCAGAAGATTAAATCAGTCTGAGGCGCAGTGAGCAGGGTCAGGTCAGTGAGCTCTGCGGGACAGAGGCAGCATTGAGCTCAAGAACGTGCCAGCCGCAAAGGCCTGACAGCACTCACCTTGCCGGCAGCAAACAGGTGGCAGCCCTTGACAGCTTCGAAGACGTTGGGCGAGATGTCCGGCTGGGCGGGAAGGTGCGACTGTGCCAGGGACTGCTTCACTTTCTTCACGTCCACCAGACACAGCGCCCGCTCTTCCCCTGCAGGGCAAAGGGACAGCGTCCGTCAGCGAGGAGACTAGTAAAGACACCGAGGGCGGCTCCGGAAGGACTCTTTCCACATGTCCCTACACAGGTTGATATCCTTTATCTGACTTGCGTGGGACCAGAAGTGCTTCAGATTTGAGATTTTGGAATATTTACATATACATGCAATTTCTTGGGGATATGACTCCAAATCTAAACACAAAATTTATTTGTTTCATATAAACCTTATACATGTAAGGTCATTATTATTAATTTTTTTTTGTAGTACTGGGGATCGAACCCAGGAGCATTCAACCTCTGAGCTACACCCTCTGCCCTATTTTATATTTTTATTTTGAGGCAGGGTCTCACTAAGTTGTTGAGGGCCTCGCTAAGTTGCTGAGGTTGGTCTTGAACCTGTGATCCTCCTCTCTCAGCTTCCCCAGTACTGGGATTACAGGCATGCACCACCACGCCCAGCTCACGTAAGGTAATTTTATACCATATTTTTAGTGCATTTTGACTGTGACCCATCACAGTAAAAAAAATAAATAAAAATTTTAAAAAATACCCTTGCTGTTAGGTTGATATGCTGAAGAACCTATAATTAACTCTCAAATGGTTCAGAAAAAAAGTTATATGTATGTGTGTAGAGAGAGAGGAAAAAAATTGTAAACAAAATGGTAACAAGTGGTCAATCTAGATGCAGGGGCTCTGAGAGTTATAGACATAAAGCAGTAATCCTGCAGAGACCATGTGTAGCAGGAATACTCTCAGAAGGCCATGGCCCACAGTGGTACTGATGTGATCGGAACAATGGCCTGGCTTTAATGAGTCTTTGAGGCATGGCACTTGCTTGGTTTAGATACAGTCTGGGTACCCTCAGGAGTCCATGTGATTGGAAGCTTGGTCCCCAGGGTAGCACTATTGGGAGGTGCTGCGTAGCTTGTAAGAGGTAGGGCCTAGCCGGGCATGGTGGCGCACGCTTGTAATCCCAGTACTTTGGGAGACAGAGACCGGTGGATCCGGGTTCATGGCCAGCCTCAGCTCTCTCTCTCTCTCCCTGTCTCTCTCTCCCTGTCTCTCTCTCTCTCTCTCTCTCTCTCTCTCTCTCTCTCTACTTAGTGAGGCCCTCCGCAACTTCATGAGACCCGGTTTTTTCAAAATAAAGGATAAAAAATAGGCCAGGGGTGTAGCGCAGAGGTAGAATTCCTCTGGGTTCAATCCCCGGTACCGCGAAAAAAAAAAAAAGAGGTAGGGCCTAGTGGGAGGTCCGTACATCACTGGGGCATGCTCTCGGAAGATAGTTCTCATGAGACACCTTGAGTTCTCTGGAGAGGGTTGTTATAAAAGCAGGCCTGGCCCCACCCACCTTCCCATATGGAGATGTCATCTGCTTTCTCCTGCACGCACCCTGCCATGCTACCACCATGAAGCGATGCAGCCAATGGCGGCCCTCACCCCAGCCAGCACTACGCCATTTGGGCTTTGAGGCCCTACACCTATATGAGCTATATAAACCTTTTTTGTTCATCAGTAACCTATCCCAGATATTTCATTATAGTGATGGTAAGCATTACTCACTTAACACAGTGGTGAGATGTTCTTTGGGGGTGTCAGTCTGTGCTAAATTGAACACCAAAGGGAAACCAAATGTAGACAGAGAGGGTCCATCAGTTGAGGCTTGGCATCGATAGGGACACAGAGGAAAGAGCCTCCACTGCTCTGACCCGCTACCAGGAGGGCCTGCCTTCATGCTTCATAAGTATGCAATTTGGTTCTCAAATTGTTTCTAAGGAAGTAAGGAAAAGGGCTGTGCCTCACACCTGCTATCATGAGTAGCTTCTCCAGGTCTTTGATGATATATATTTGGAAGACTGCTCCGATTCCTGGGACGTGGGTTAGGGAGTTTTTCAAGACATTCAGTGCATAGAGCCCTTCCTCAGTGCCCACCAGCACCACCTGTAAGGGCAGGAGTCCAAAGGCAGGGCATAAGCACAGTCGCGTCACTGACAGTCCCACACACAAGCAGCAAAACCGCCGGCGCTCCATCCTGACGGAGTGTGGCTCCAGCCTGATACCAGCTGACAGTGCCCAGAAAACGCTACCTGGTCACTGAAGGGCAGCGTGCAGTTCATGTCTAGCCGGTCATCACCTTCCAGTTTCAGCAGGGAGTTTCCAAGCAATTTCTTTACATGTGTGAAAGAAAAGAAAAGAGAAAAGGGACACAGTGAGATCAAACTGTTCATGACCAAAACTACCCAAAGAGACAAAGAGAAGTTTAAAGTCAAGCTCAGAAACACACACTGCCCTGAGCTTGCCCCATCATTATTATTATTATTATTATTTCCACATTACTGGGGATGGAACCCAGGGCCTAGCATATTCTACCAAGTGCTCTACCACTAAGCTGCATCCCCAGCCTCTTGCTCCATATTTTGATCTAAGCTCCAAAGGCCAGACATGGGCATTGGTATCTGTGGGGTGGTTGTTAATTAGCATGGGAGTTACAACTTGACTTGGACACAGAAGTGAGTTTCATAGACACAGAAAGCTATTCTGAAATAGGAAATAAGCTGAAGCTACAGAGGTTTCACCTGCAAAGGGTTAATAAGCCACATGAAAGGTTCCTTAGGCCCCTGCCCCCAGGCTACAGCAAAGTGCAAGGCACAGTGTGTCACCAGCAAACCAAGAAGGCTGTGACCCTCTTTACCTGAACCCATGCGGGCAGAAGCTCATGGGAAATACAGTCACGGGCCTATTGTACACATAGTAATGTAGATTTCAGTGAAAGGCTCACAGGTGTAACAACACAACAATTCACCAAAACAGGCCTACCCAGAGAGCAGAGCTCTTTTCAGGAGGCTCACAGTTGATCATTTTCCAATTGCTAACCCTTACAGTGTTCATTAGGAGCTAAGTGCCTGAAAAGAGCTGTTTGGTCTTCGGTGGAGGGAACACCAATGAGCACTGAGCACTGAGTGCCTCCCAGAATGTTCTAGGGGGGAGTGATGCCAATCAAGGACACCTACGTTCCTAACGTCTTCAGGATAAGTAGGACTTCCAACCTGCCCACAGAAGAGCAGATACTGCAGAAGCAGCTGCGAAGGTTATGAAAAGATCTCCTGAGTAAACGTGGATGTCGCAGCCTAGTGCGCTGACTCATGGCCAGCACGCTGAAAACTCACGCCTTCGACCAAAGGAGCTCACTACAGTACACGGCAGAGAGGACTCGCACACCAGCTGCCGTGTTCCATAACAAGCTCCATCGCGCCCCAAGAGCAGGCCAGAGGTGCTGCTCCCCATTCCACATGGCCGCAGCAGGAGGCTGGTGCCGTTACCCCTCAGAGAGGGGACCCGAGAGCAACCAAGCCAGGGACGGGACGCCTGTCATTTAGAGCAGTTACCGAAGACCAGCCCCAGCGCCTGCGTTCATACTCACAGCGTCGGCTTCTGCCTTTTCCCTAGAAACTCTCCCACCTGCCACAACTGACTCTAAGGCGGTGACCCAGCGCTGCTTGTCAGGAAAGCTGGGAGCGAGCAGGTAGAGTGTTCTTCCGGGCCAGCAGGTGGTGTGCGGATGAGACTCCATCTTCAGTATGTATGGGACATCTAGGGGATTTCACAGAGAGCACAGGATTGGGTGTGGATCTCCCCATTCCCACCAGCAGGGATGGCTCCGAGGTGTCAGAGGTCCCGCCAAAGCACACGAGTCCCAGCACAGAGACAGGGCAGCTGAGTCAGGCGGGCCTCCTTGGCAGAGCCAACCCTCCGCGTCCCCTGCCTGCCCAGCCCGCCTTCCAGGAGGAGCGCCCGCCCTCTCCTCACCTGCTTTGGCTGTATTTGCGAGTTCAGAAGCACCGACGGCACCATGAATAGATACGTCCCCGTCGGGAAGGCACAGATCAAAATCCTCCACCGGCCTCTGTCCAGCTTGGTGCAAAGAGGAAGGGCAGAAAGAAAAACAAAAGAGCAGGCACAAGGACAGGGGTGAAGAGAAGAGAGGAGAAGAGAAGAGAGGAGAAGAGAAGAGGAGAGAGAACAGAGAAATGGAGAAGAGAAGAGAAGAAGAGAAGAGAAGAGAAGAGAAGAGAAGAGAAGAGTAGAAGGGAGAGACAAGATACGTGTGTAAAGAGAGGCGCACAAGAACAAAGAAGGGAAAGAGGTGTGCAGAGAAGGCAGAGAGGGAAGATAAAAAAAAATAAAGTGTGTCAGATGAGTAGCACAGTCAAATTTCTGATGACGATGCGGATTTATGGGTTAGTTGGCGGAGGCGGAAGTTCTCTGAAGGTATTAGCAGGTGGAATCTTCAGGGCAGCCCCCTGCGGGTTCCTCGGGGGGGAGACCTATAGATGTGAGTATCGCACCAATAACCTTTAGCGAAGTCACTTGGCTTCCAGTTTTCAAAACTGGGAAATCGTGGCGGGCTCGCGAGGCAGTCTGAAACAAAGCCTTCACGCCAGCGCTGGGAGACCTGGGGTAACCACGTGCAACGAAATCCCCCTGAATTATTAATTTACCTTCTCTGGCTTCGTTGTCATAAATGAGGACTTTCGATCCCTCCAGTACAATGTACTTCCTGTCCCAGCCTTGCTGCCCTCGTTTGTTATTCCTGGGAAAAGAAAGATTAAAAAAGAAAAATGTTTGAACTTGGAAGAATCAGATTGGAGGGAGGGATAGGGAAAGGAGGGGCTTGGAAAGACACATGCCTAGAAAACACAGGGAACAGAAGTGTACTGGTTTAGATTTATTCTTTATTTTTTTCTATTCTTTATTTTGAAACAGGGTCTCACTAAGTTGCGGAGGCCTCACCAAGTAGCTGAGGCTGGCCACGAACCCGGGTCCTCCGGTCTCAACCTCCCAAGTACTGGGATTACAAGCGTGCGCCACCACGCCCGGCTTGGTTTAGATTTAGATTGTCTCCCAGCCCGCACGGAAACAGGTAGTAATGTTGGAAGCAGGCTTGGTTGCTAGGGAGAGGTCTCTGGGGGTGCGGCCTTCAGAGTGATATATCATTCTTCCTCCCCTGCTCGCTCTCTGCTTCTGGTCTCCATGATGTGAGGGACAGAGCCTATGTGCTCTCCCTCTCCCCTTCTGGCCGCCATCCTCTGAGCTTCAGACCCTGGCCTTGCATGAACTGAACCTGCTCCAATAAACTGTGAGCAGATAAACCTTCCTTCCCCGAAGGTGCGTGGTCAGTTCGTTTTGGACTAAAGGCGTGAGAATGCTGACTGAGACAGGGACTGGCCTGTGGCCTTCCCCCCCAGCACCTGCCTGACCAAGCTGCCCTGCAACGATACCTGGGCACCTTCATCCACCCTTCCAGATGCAAGCTGCTGCTGGGCTCCTTGGTCTGGAGACCTGGCGAGTTCATTTTGTCACGGCAGAAGGCCTCGGTGAAGTGCGTGGCGTATTCGGCGGGCAGGCCGCAGGTGGCTGGCAAGCACGTGGAGCACTTGGGATGACACATCACCTGACATTCTAGGGAAGAGCAGGGAACAGCCTAAAAACACGCTCGGCTGAGTTCCGGCCATTCTCTTCCTGCCAGCCAAATCCCAGGGCTTCTGCACCCCCAGCCGGGTTCTATACGTGGGCCCGGGCATCCAGATAACCCCTAAGCTTTCCCAAGTGCCAGGCCCCTACAGAAAGAGCGCCACACGCTCTCAGCCCAGTTTTTCTGGCTTCAATCCAGGCTGCCCACAAACAGGTGCGGAGAGGACGTGTTTGCATGTTTCAGCTGGGGCCAGGTGGAGAGACACCCGCCTGACAAAGCCAGGCTGGAAACTGGCAAAGATCAAGGCGTTTGCAAATCAAGTTGTAGTCATGAGTTGGAGACACACATGAAATCACTGCTCTACCGGGAAAAATAGTGTCCGCCCACTGAAGGGGGAAGCTTGGAAAGGAGGAGTTTCAGATGGAGGCACCAGGTGCCCACTGCAGACTCAGCCACTGCTCTTACCGAGACATTTGGATGCCTGGCGTCCAAAGTGCACCGTATCCAGACACACGGCACACTTGGTGGCTCGCATGTTCAGGCCCACGTTAAAGCGGTGAGGAATGTTGTGGTGCATGCGCTCCTTGAGACGCCGGCTAAATTCTGGAGGAAGAATTGTTTTTAAAAGTCATTAGAGTGCTGCAAATGAAGACTAAGAGGATAGCCCACAGAATGGGGGACAAATATTTGCAAATCATATAAACCTCTACTTATATCTAGAATATATAAAGAACTCTTACAATTCAATAACAAAAAGACAACCCAATTAAGAAATGGGTCAAGGATTTCTTGTGTGTGTGTGGGGGGGGGTATGGGAAACCCAGGAGTGTTCTACTTCTGAGCTATACCCCCAGCCCTATTTTATTTTATTTGGTGGTACTGGGGATGGAACCCAGGGGCATTCTACCTCTGAGCTATACCCCCAGACCTATTTTATTCTTTTATTTGGAAACAGGGTCTCACCAAGTTGCAGATGGTCTCACTAAGTTACTGAGGCTGGCTGTGAACCTGTGATCCTCCTGTCTCAGCCTCCCAAGTACTGGGATTACAAGTGTGTACCACCATGCCCAGCTCCTATTTTATTTTTTATTTAGAAACACAGTCACACTAAATTGCTGAAGGCCTTGCTAAATTGCTGAGGCTGGCCTCGAACTTGTGATCCTTCTGTCTCAGTCTCCTAAATGCTGGGATTACAGCCACCATGCCCAGCTGGGTCAAGGATTTGAATAGATATCTCCCCAAAGAAGATAACTAAATGGCCAAAAAGCACCAGAGAAGATGTTCAACATCATTAGTCATTAGGGAAATGCAAATCAAAAGCACAATTCAGCTGGTGTGGTGGTGCACACTTGTAATCCCAGTACTTGGGAGGCTGAGACCAGAGGATCCGGGTTCGCGGCCAGCCTCAGCTACTTAGTGAGGCCCTCCGCAACTTAGTGAGACCCTATTTCAAAATAAAGAATAAAAAAAGGAGGGCTGGGGATGTAGCTCGGAGGTAGAATGTCCCCTGGGTTCAATCCCCAGGGGCTGGGTGTGGTGGTGCACGCTTGTAATCCCAGTACTTTGGGAGGTGGAGACCGGAGGATCCAGGTTCGCGGCCAGCCTCAGCGCTCTCTCTCTCTCTCTCTCTCTTTGTCTCTCTCTCTCTCCCTGTCTCTCTCGCTCTGTCTCTCTCTGTCTCTCTCTCTCTCTCTCTCCTTAGTGAGGCCCTCCGCAACTTCGTGAGACCCGGTTTCAAAATAAAGTATAAAAAAAATAGGGCCGGGGGTGTAGCGCGGAGGTAGAACGTCCCTGGGTTCAATCCCCGGTACCGCAAAAAAAAAAAAAAAAAAAAAAAAGAAAGGAAATTTAGAGGAACAAATCTACAAAGACAGAAGATAGATTCGTGGTTGCCAAGAGTTGAGTTGGGCACACAGGTGAATGGGGAGCACCTGCTAATGAGTTCAGTGGTTGTTATGGGGGGAGGGGAAGTGTTAAAAAATTAAGTGTGATGAAGTTAATATAACCCTAAGAATTTACTGAAACACCCTAAATTGTACTTTTCTTGGGGGAGGGCCAGTGGGGATTGAGCCCAGGGGTGTTCTACCTCTGACCTACATCTCCAGCCCTTTTTAAATTTTTGAAATTTTGAAACAGGATCTCACTAAGTTGGGAAGGGTCTCACTAAATTGCTGAGGCTGGCCTCAAACCTGAGATCCTCCTGTCTCAGCGTTCTAAGTACTGAGATTACAAACATGCACCACCACGCCCAGCTTGAATTGTACATTTTAAATGGGTGAATTATACGGTATGTGAATTACATCTCAATAACGCTGTTGAAAAACTATTAGAGCAAGTTAGTTACACGTTGTGAAACTATTTTAATACTAACAAATGCATCTAGATTTATGAGTCAACTTGAAATCTCTATTATGTGGTTACTAGGAATTAGATTTTATTTCCTGGTAGAATATTGACTTTTTGTTTTTTGTGTGTGTGTGTGTGTGTGTGTGTGTGTGTGTGTTACTGGGGATTGAACCCAGGGGCATTCTACCTCTGAGTTATACCCCAAGCCCTATTTTTTATTTATTTTGAAACAGAGCTGGCTAACTTTTTAAGGGCCTTGCTCAATTGCTGAGGCTGGCCTCGAACTTGTAATCCTCTTGTCTCAGCCTCCCAAATACTGGGATTACAGGCGTGCATCACCATACCAAGCTGAATATTAACTTTTCAATAGCATATGTTTGTGGGCATAAAGAAATGTAATCTTTTTAGTTAACTATAAGTATTTTAGTCATGAAAGGTTTGTTTTCCAAATGACATCATGTAGCTAGAGCTGTTCAAAACCCAGTTTAAAAGTACCTAGTATGAGCTGGGCATGGTGGCGTACGCTAGTAATCCCAGTACTTGGAGGCTAAGACAGGAGGATTGCAGGTTCAAAGACAGTCTCAGCAAGTAGTGAGACTCTCATCAACCTAGCGAGAACCTGTTAGAAAATAAAAATAAAATAGGGATGGGGATATAGCTTGGAGGTAGAATGCCCCTGGGTTCCATCCCTAATGCCACACACACACAATAATAAGTACCTAGTATGAATTACAGCATTTCTCACTATTAAATATACAGGTTGAAGAATTTGCCTTTTATGTCCAGTTCTTTCATGAATAACCTCCTTTTGTTCAAAACTCAACTTTTTAGTCTCAAAATCAATTCTTACATTTAGATTCTTTTCTGTTAAAATTAACAAGGCTAGCCGGGTGTGGTGGTACAAGCTTGTAATCCCAGTACTTGGGAGGCTGAGACTGGAGGATCCGGGTTCACGGCCAGCCTCAGCTACTTAGTGAGGCCCTCTGCAACTTAGTGAGACCCTGTTTCAAAATAATGAATAAGGCCGGGCATGGTGGCGCACGCTTGTAATCCCAGTACTTGGGAGGCGGAGACCAGAGGATCTGGGTTCGTGGCCAGCCTCAGCTACTTAGTGAGGCCCTCCGCAACTTTGTGAGACCTGGTTTCAAAAAATAAAAGTATAAAAAATAGGGCCGGGGGTGTAGTTTGGAGGTAGAACACCCCTGGGTTCAATCCCCGGTACCACAAAAAAAAAAATAAATAAAATAAAATAAAGAATAAAAACTAGGGCTGGGGGTGTAGCTCGGAGGTAGAATGCCCCTGGGTTCAATCCCCAGTACTGCAAAAAAAAAAAAAAAAGCAAGGCTGATCCCCTCTCCCCCATGTAATGGGTTCCTTCTCAATAGTAATCTAATTAAAGGCAACTTTAGAGAGAGGCAGAGAGAGAGAGACAGAGAGAGAGAAAGAGAGAGAGAGAGAGACACACACATGGTGGCACATACCTGTAATCCCAGTACTTGGGAGGCTGAAACAGGAGGATCTCAGGTTTGAGGACAGCCTCAGCAATGTAGTGAGACTCTCAGCAACCTAGTGAGACCCTGTTTTAAAACAAAAAAGGCTAGGACTATATCTCAGAGGTAGAATGCCTTTGGGTTTAATCCCCAGTACAAAGAAGAGAGGGAGGGAAGGGGGAAGAGATGGAAGGAGGAGGAGGGAGGGAGGGAGGGAGGGAGGGGCTCAGGATGCAAATTCCTACATCCTGCTCTGGTAGTTTCTTTCTTTCTTTCTTTTTTTTTTTTGCAGTACCAGAGATTGAACCCAGGGGCATTCTACCTCCGAGCTACACCCCCAGCCCGATTTTTTGTTCTTTATTTTTTGAAACAGGGTCTCACTAATTGCTGAGAGCCTCACTAAGTAGCTGAGGCTGGCCGCAAACCCAGATCCTCTGGTCTCCGCCTCCCAAGTACTGGGATTACAAGCGTGTGCCACCAGGGCAGGGCGCGTAGTTTCTTTTATGACATCACTCCCCTTCCTTTCTCAGAAAGTTATAAGTAAGCCAGGCCCAGGTGGTGCATGCCTGTAATTCCAGTACTCGGGAGGCTGAGACAAGAGGATCACAATTTCAAGGCCAGCCTCAGCAACTTAATGAGACTCTCAGCAATCTAGTGAGACCCTTTTTCGAAACATAAAATAAAAAAGGACTGGGGGTGTAGCTTAGAGTTACAATGCCTCTGGGTTTAATTCCCAGTACCACAAAGAAGAAAAAAAAAAGGCCGGTTGTAAGGAGTACGTGGCGTGAATACTCAGGGAGACCGTGAGGCGCAGCGCACGTGAAGGGGCTTCTTGAGGCGCCCGCACACGCTCTGGGAAGTTGCTCCAGGGCCTTTCAGTGGGACCAGAGCCAGGAGCAATTCCTCCCTCTCTGCTCCCATCACCATTTGCATGACTTTCAGAGTAAAGCATTTGATTCAAGGTGTTATGTAAACACAGGAACAGGATGATCTCATGTTTGAAGAAAAATAACAGCAATACCACGAAGTATTATGTAAACGAAAACGCGAGAGATGACGGCATGGTGCAAACCACAGCTCTGCTCTGCGCTCTCCAGGCGTTCCGAACCACTGCCCTCGGCCTTGCTAAGTCCTTGTCATGTCTAGTTGAACAGTGTACTTTTCAGAACACAAAGAAAACTCCTTACCCTGTTGATAGTCATATAAATTGACACAAACTACCAACAAATGAAATGCACATAACCTTTAAGCCAATGATTCAATTCCCAAGAACTTATCCCACAGCCACAACAGCCACAGGGGTGTAAGATGGTCTTTGCAGAGTAACGGGGGATGGGAAACAACCTAAATGTCCATCAACAGGGGTCTGCTTTAATAGGTGAATCATAAAAACACACCACAGAATGAAAGAATGAAGTAGCCTGGCGTGGTGGAGCAGGACTTGGGAGGCTGAGACAGGAGGATCGCAGGTTCGAGGCCAGCCTCAGCTACTTCGAGGCCCTGTTTCAGAATGAAGTAGATCTATATGTACTAATATAAAACACTCTAAGATAACATTTTATCTAAAAAGCATCTTAGCTAGGCGTGGTGGCGCACACCTGTAATCCCAGTACCTGGGAGGCTGAGACAAGAGGATCAGAGGATCAAGAACAGCTTCAGCAAGTAGTGAGATTCATCAACCTAGTGAGATTCTGTTTCAAAAATAAAAATAAGCTGGGCGTGGTGGTGCACGCTTGTAATTTCAGTACTTGGGAGGCTGAGACAGGAGGATCACAGGTTTGCAGCCAGCCTCAGCTACTTAGTGAAGCCCTCCGCAACCTAGTGAGACCCTGTTTCAAAATAAAAAATAAAAAAAGGGCTGGGGGTATAGTTTGGAGGTAGAATGCCCCTGGGTTCAACCCCCAATACCGCAAAATAATAAATAAATAAATAAATAAATAAATAAATGAATAAATAAATAAAAATGGGGCTGGGGGTATAGCTCAGAGATTGAACACCCCTGGGTTCAATCCCCAGTACCACAAAAAAAATTAAATAAATAAAAAAAATAAAAGGTATCTTGCAGTATACAGTACACTATGATATTTATTTAAAGGGGGGTGCTAAGAAAACTATTCTTTTTTCTCAGTCTATAAATATATTCATATAACATATTAATTATATCTTTATAATGGACATAGAATATATAATAATATAATACATAATAGAATTATATCTTTATAATATTTTTATTATAGCTTTATAAAAAACATGTGGATGTGTGCATGAACTGTCACTGAAAGATTATAATGTTTGACTCTGAGTAAGAGATCTGAGGAGAGGAGAAAGGAAAAACTTCTTACTCTTTATCCTTTAGTAATACTTATAATTTTTACCATATAATCACATTTCTTAGGTTAAAAAAAATTCCAAACATCTCCAATGGCCTCTTAAGAATGCATATGGTAGCAGGGTGTGGTGGTACACACCTGTAATCCCAGTACTTGGGAGGCTGAGACAGAAGGATTGCAGGTCTGAGGCCAGTGTCAGCAACTTAGACACTCAGCAAACTAAGGAGACCTTATTTCAAAACAAGAAATAAAAATGGAGCTGGGGATGTAGCTCAGAGGTAGAATGCCCCTGGGTTCAATCCCCAGTACCAAAAAAAAAATGCTTTGAATGAATCTCCCCAAAGTTCTTGTGTAGGAAACTTAATCCCTAAATTCATATGATGATGATATTTGAGGCAGAGTCTTTGGGAGGTAATTAGGGTTAGGCGAGATCAAGGTAGAGTTCCCATGATGGCATTCATCATAAGAGAGGAAGAGAGACCTGAGCTAGTGCGCGTGTTCGTTCTGGCCCGTGATGCCCTCTGCCATGTTACGATACAGGAAGCAGGACCTCACTAGATGCCAACCAGATGCTTGAGCCATGCTCCTAGACTTCCCAGCTGCCAGAACCACGAGCCAAATAAACTTCCTTATAAAGTACCCAGTCTCTGACATTTTGTTATAAAAACAGAAAATGGACTAAGACAAGAACTGACCCTCGGGAGTTGAAGACTCCTTTCTGCGGCTGGAGGGCGGGGCGAGCAAGCTCATGGCGCTGGGCTGGTGCTCGGGTGACCGCACAAGGGCGGACATGGCGATCTGCTGCCTCGCGGTGGCTGGCGTGGATGGATGTGGGTGGTCCGTGGCCTTGCGGTGGGCGGCTGCAGAGAGACCAGGGCAAAGCATTCTGGTTAGCTGAGCCACCAAGAGGACCAGTCGAGCAGACTGCCCCTGGGCTGTCTTTCAAGGACCCAAGACCAAAAGGATATGCATCATCCCAACTTGGCAAGGCCAAGGAGGCTGTACATTTTTTAGACTTGTGATGTCTGGACTGAAAACTCAGGGCCATAAATAAGGATGGTGAACTGGTCTTGGCCAATCTCATGGAGACTGGTCTTCTGCCTTGTTCATGGCCTTGGACGCTTTGTGGAGAGAGCCCCTACCTTCCTCCCGGGCAGACCGGAGCTCGATGCGGGTCTTCTGAAGGGCTTCCTCTAGCTCTGCACAGCGAGCTTTTTCCTTCTCCAGGGCCAGCTTCAGCTCATTGTACTGCAGAGGAACCTGTGTGGGCAAAGCAGGGTCCTCTTTCCGTCGACTAAATAAACCCTAGCAATGGAAACAGAGATATCTCCTAACTCCTGGAAAGTGGCACTGTATGCTAGCTAAAGGAAAGCTGACTCGCGAGGAGCAAACACCAAGGCCAGGAGCATACTCACTGTAAGTGTGTTTAGTAAAAATGGCATGTGAAGGGGGAAAAGGGTGGGCTGAGCCTCAGCCCATTCCAGCCGGCTGAAAAAAAAGTGGGATGCAGAAGTTTTCGCCAAGAGGGTTAAAGATGCTTGAATTGCCACCACCTCTTCCTTTAGCATTCCCAAGACAGGAGAGCCATTCCCTCAAAAAATGGAATCAGGAGAGATAGAGTATGGAGCCAGGAGAGATGGTTCAGGGGTCACTCTCGCCTTTGAGCTTGTCTCATGGTGCTTAGTGACAAGACAGAGAGAGGGGTGTTTTTAGAAAGAAAGCAAAATTTAAAAATGAATGCTAAAATGATGTTGAAACAAGGGGCTTAGTAAAGAAAATGCAAATGGAAACATTTACTGCACATGGAAGAAAAAAGGAAAATAGAATAATGCAAGTGAGACAAAATTAACTTGAAAAAAATAGGTGGAAACACCTTAACTACATCAAGTGACATAACCAGACAACAGTCCACTGTTAAAATAAAAGAGATTAAATATCATAAGCAAAACAAACAGTCACACAGTAAGCAGGACACCCTTCCATGTGGCACTGCTTAGCAGGCAGCAGCCTTTGGACACCGTGCTCACCCCCTTACAGGAAAGACCGCACCAGCAACACGGGGACCCCGCTGCCTTCAGTCCTCCACGTTCTCCTAAGTATTCCAAGTCACCAAGCCCTTTCCTGAAAAACCGCTGCCACAGCCACTGTGTCGTACTAAGGTCTCTGGAAGGAAACTGCGACTCTCTTAGAGACCTTTCTGGAATGGACAACACCTGGCCATACCTAGGATGAGGGCTTCAGTGTTTGGGGAAAGGATGGCCTGGGCTTAGTAAAAACAATCTTCCCAGCTGGGCCCCATGGCACATGCCTGTAATCCCAGCTACTAGGGAGGCTGAGGTAGGAGGATCACAAGTTCTAGGCCAGACTGGGAAACTTAGCAAGACCCTGTTTCAAAATAAAAATAAAAATAAAAAGGGGCTGGGGGTGTAGCTCAATGGTAGAGCACCCCTGGGTTCAATCCCAAGAACTCCAAAAACAAAAAAACAAAAAAAGAAAAAAACCACAAACCTTCCCATGTACACCTCTGTGTAACCCTGGCATGGTTTGTTCCTTTGTCTATAGTTCTTAATTTCTTACAATTTTAAAAGGATAGTACAGTGCTGGTAGAAGGGGGAGCTGTCTGGTTAGGCACGTTGGCAAGTCACTTCAACTCCTAGGGCTCAGTCTCTTTGTTAGCCAATCAAAAGCACTGGAGCAAACCATTTATAAATCCTTTCTAGAATCCTATACAGGCAACCTAAGAGCTGGTCTAGAGTCCTTACTAATCCTTCTGAAGCCCCATGCATGTGACCTGCTAATCCCCCTAGAGTCCTGCACGATGACTTTCAAGCCTGTTTGGAGCTCTGCACACGTGACCTCTGCATAAACTCTTCTCCCTGTGGACCCCCCAACCCAGCTACTATGTGGGAGGAAGAAGGAAATCACTCCCGAACAGAGAAAGGCACTGCGACTTCAATGGCCATAAACACAGTCTGTTAGACTTGACCAATGATATCCTCTGACAAAGGCTATTCTAATTAACCTGAAACCTATTTTCAACCCAAAATAAATCAAGAAAGTGTACATGTCTTTTCTTCTATGTTCCTGCTGAGTCAGGAATAATGGAGTAAAACTGCCAAGTCCCACTGTCAAACACTAGGACTCACCTTTTTCTTTTTAGCAGGTTGGTCCATTTTGGCTTGCAGAAAATCAATGAGTTTGGTTTGCTGAGAAATAGTGCCTTCCATTTTCACCTTTTCATGAGAATAGAGAACCTATAATTCATGAAAACAAAACTGTCTTCAGAGCCAGATAGTATACTTTTAAAATTTGGTACAGTAAGAAAATAGAAAGCAAAGTTGTTAGGATCCTAGCATAGGAAAATTCAACATGAACGGCACTGAATCAGTATTTATTTATTTAGTCCCAATTTTACCATAAGAAATTAAAAAAAAAGACTGGTAGATACATAAAAAGCAAAGTAGCAAATGGCTAACTGTAGGATCCAGGTGGAGGTCACTGTGGGAATCTTCCAACTTCTCTAAATATTTGAAATTTTCCATAATTACAATGTTGGGGAAATACAGTTTATTACATAAAGATCTTGACCACTATACCAGAGGCTTTTTGCCATCATGCTTGGACTCTGCAGACTTTTTTTTTGTGTGTGTGTGGTACCAGGGATTGAACCCAGGGGCGTTCTACCTCCGCGCTACACCCCCGGCCCTATTTTTTTATACTTTATTTTGAAACCGGGTCTCACGAAGTTGCGGAGGGCCTCACTAAGTAGAGAGAGAGAGAGAGACAGAGAGAGACAGAGAGAGAGAGAGCTGAGGCTGGCCGCGAACCCGGATCCTCCGGTCTCTGCCTCCCAAAGTACTGGGATTACAAGCGTGTGCCACCACGCCCGGCGACTTTTATTTTTTTGATGGTGCTGGGGACTGCACCCAGGGCTGGCACCTGCTGAGCCACACCCCCGCCTGCAGTCGGCTGTGTGGGCTCCCGGGCTGGCCCCCACCTGAATGTTCTCCAGCTGGTACTCCAGGTCGCTTCTTTCTGTCTTTAACAGATCGGCCCGATCTAGAGCTTCCTGCAGCCCTTGGGTCAGACGGAAGATGTGGTTCTTCTGCAGGTCCATCTGCTGCTGCAACTTGGCTTGCTGGTGGGGAGAAGGGCCACAGAAAGGCTCAGCACTGCATGGACTGTGACCTGTTCCCCCATGGTTCCTCTTCCCCACTAATGTCAGGCATGACGCTAGGAGTTCAGCTTTTGAAATCCTCTCCTGCCAGAAACACCACTTGTCTATTCTAAAATGATGCAGGCATAAAGAGAATTTGCAAGGAAATCTCTGATGGCCACAAGTCACAAGATCCCCACCACAACAGAAGCCCAGGCTACAGGAACTGCCTTCCCAGCTGGCATTCCTGTTGAGGGTACCTTAGTACTTGGGAGTGAGTATGATCTGCCTGTGTTGACTGGGAAGGCAGTGTGAAGCAGGGCCGAGACAACTCACTTCCAGTTGTCTCTCTGTTAGTTTTAGAGTCTTAATTGTTGTTAGAAATCACTATGCAGGCAGTGTGGCGTATACCCAATGGAATTCTATCACCCCAACTTCATGATTTCCACGATGCATACATGAACAGTCACAATCATAGTGTAGGGAAAAAGGAAGAAGACCCCAGATACAATACAGGAGTTGGTAAAGCCCAGGAAAAAAATTCAATTTAGTATATCGGAAATAGTTTTGTGCTGAAAAATCTCTGTCCAATTTTTACACTGGAAGTCAACCAGAAAATAGGGCAGGCTATAAAGATACTGGTTTTATGGCTCTCTTTCCTAAAATGAGTCTGTTTCTTTCAGAAAATGTGTTCCACCCCAACGAGACACTGCTTGATTCTATCTAAACCGCAGGTTATTGTCTAACCATACTGGCTGTTGCCAAAATAACCTCTTCCCTGGTGGGCTGCACTCTCTGCAGACTTAGGACAGAGAGCAGGGAAAGAGCAATAAACGTCACCACGGGAGTTTTCAAATGGCCCATGGCAGATCCAGAGGCCTGCCCCCCAGCAGGCCAAGAGCCACTTGTACCCCAGAATTTGCTGGCCCTCTCCCTCTGACTTAGCTTCTCTCCATCTATGTTTTTCTTTCCACCCCAACTCCCTTCTTGAGAAGTGGCTGACCCCAGGAGGCATTTTGCTGTAGTCAAAAGAATCTGGACTTTGGAATCTTACAGACCTTGGTGTAAATCCTGACTTTAACCCTTAACAGCAATATGGCCATAAGCAGGTCACATTGCCTCCTGAGCCTTGGTTTCTTCATCTGAGAATCAGTATAAACCTTGCCTCAGTGATGACATACTGAACACATTGCCTGGGAAACAGTAGGTGCTTAATGAACGTTGCCACACTCCATCTCCTTTGTCCTTCTTTCTTCCCTTTATCCAACTTGGTGCCCTTCTCACTTTCCCATCTGCCTTTTGCCTACCAACCTGTCATAAAACAACAGATACTAACTAAAGCTCACCTGGCCTAGTTGCAAAACATGGAATTTCTGAATCAAACCACAGAACCCCCAAAAACACAGGAAAAAAAAGTGAAAGAAAGAAGACAGCTAAGATACCCTCTGGAAGGGAGCTATCAGGCCCCCGCAGCACAAGTGATTTCTTCCACAAATTACCCTCTTTAGTTTCTTCCCACTATTTTAGGACAACATTAATTACTAGGCAGGAACCAGAGAAACAAGTGCTGAAGACAGGAATCTGGTGACAGCCAGGCCCAAAATATTTCTCTAGAATAAACATGTCAACTGTCCATTGGCTTTCCAAGAAAGGCTGGCTATTTACTATAATAAAAACCAAGTCAGAGTGATGTTTCCACTGTGTGCAATGTTCTTCAAAACCATTTATCTGCTTTCCAGAGAGAGGCAAATGGAGGCGCATCCCTAGGTCCACGTTAGACTGAAAGGAGCTCCTCAGCTGTGTGCCCAACACTTTTGCGAGGGTGCCAAGATACTGGGAGGACGAACAAAGGGGCTGCATGACAGAGACAGGAGACAACCCCAGTGGACAGAGGATGGATCAAAACCAACCAGAAGATGTTCAGTAGGATGGTACTGTTTTAAACTTCAACTAAATACATATAGAACATAGAAATGCTTTAAAAGAAAAAGCGTGGCAGGGTATGTGTAATTTTATAGGCCCATGAACGTCAATGGTGTGATTAAACTACCCAAAGAGCCTAGATAATTGGTAGAGGTTTATGGAGCCCAGTATGGAGGTGGAAATATTTCACTGACTAAAGACCACATGGACCACATTCGGACCACATGGGCTTCTAGAAACTCTTTTTGGAAAGATGGATCTACAAGAACAAACAAAACTTGGGATTTGAAATGTTTCACTTAGAAGACAGAAGGCAGTTTTGGGGTAGGAGAGATATTTGGCTATCTAATTGACTGCCATAGAGATAATAAAAATAAAAATATTTATCTCATAGGGTTGTTGCAAAAACATTATGAGTTAATTCATGTAAGTATGCAGAAAGGCCTCTGGCACGTAGTAAGTGTGAATTATACATTAGTTACTTGATTATCTATCAAACTTGACTATTAGCCAAGATTAATATCTGACTTTGGATATATCAAACTACTCTCTAATTTCATGTAATAGAACCAATGGGAAGAAGTTGTAGGCTTTAGTTCAAAATAAGAAAAAAATCCTAAGAATGAGAGTTGCTGAAAAATGGGTTGGGATGTCCAAAGTCACTCTGTGTATTTTGCTTGAGATTCGGGCCTGCCGGGGAGAAGTGTAGGAGAAGGTGTTTTCTCCCTCAAGTAGGAGATAAATTTGATAAGAATTAGCAAATGGACTTCCATCTCTGGTGTTACTTCCAATGGACTCATAACGGTTCTAAGTGTCATGTCAAGAGAGCTTCTAGGCCATTTCAGGCCCAATGGGAAAGATGTGGGAGAAAGATCTATTAGTAAAGCTGGTCAGGGACAGGTGTAAAGGGAACAGTGATGGGAATTTGAACTAGAGGACATAAAAACTCCTTCTGAGACTCTGATTCTGTCCCATTTAAAAGTCTCTGTATAAGCCGGGCATGGTGGCACATGCCTATAATCCCAGTACTTGGGAGGCTGAGACAGGAGGATCACAGGGTTGAGGACATCCTCAGCAAGTAGTGATACTTTCATCAACCTATAGGGCTGGGGGTGTAGCTCAGAGGTAGAATGCTCCTGGGTTCAATCCCTAGTACCACACACACACACAAAAAGTCTCGGTACCTATGAGAAGAATGCTTAGATTGAGGCTGTGGGCCCATGATTACAAAGCGCACACCACGACCAAGGATCTCAACCACATTTTGGACTATAAAGATCATTCTTTATGCGCGAGGTGCTGGGTTTGATCCCCAGCACTGCCAAAAATAAGTAAATAAAAAGAGCATTCTTTGTTTCATAATAGCTTCAACTGTCTGTGAAATCTGGCTCAAACTCCATGTCGACCAGATGTCTGCATGCACATCTCCCTGTGAGGGCTGGGCTGGGGAACTGGAAATGCTCCCGCGGAGGTTAGAAGCAAGAGAGAGGGACTGAGCCAGGCCTCCAGCACTCTGCTCCACTGAGCGCTGCCACTGACTAGCCACGTAACCTGGGGCCCAAGGACTGAGCTGTCAGGGCCGACTCGCCCTCCTCAGAAGGACACACGGCAGGCAGGAGACTGTTTCTGTTCTGTTTCCAGCATGTGCCTAAGAGCAGAGACAATGCCTGTTCATCCCAGATAAAAGATCATGCCTCTCTATTAGACTACCAGGTAGATTTAAAAGTTCTACTATAAGTTGAGTGCCCCTAATCCAAAAATCCAGAATCTGAAATGCTCCAGAAATCCAACACTTTTTGACTGGCAACATGATGCATGAGTGGAAATTCCACACCTAACCTCACTGTAATAGAGTGTGGTCAAAATGTAGGCACATTAAAAATATTGTAAAAAATACGTTTAGTCTACTCATATATAGTATTTGTGAATCATAATTAATTTCATGTTTAGACTTGGGTCTCATGCCCCAAGATGTCACATTTTATATATGCAAATATCCCCAAATCAGAAATTCAAAATACTTCTAGTTTCAAGTATTTTGGATAAGGGATACTCAACCTGTATAGTATTCTTGGGACTATTTAGTGAATTTCATTCATATGCATGTGTGTGCAACATTAGTTTTATTTTTAATTTTTTTATTATGGCAAAAACACGCATTATATAAAATTTATCTTTTTTTCAGAGCTAAGGATCAGACCAGGGCCTCTTGCGTGAGAGACCATTTTAACCGTTTTTAGGAGTGGCATTAGCTGATGGCATTAAGGACATGCACACTGTCATGCAGTCATCACCATCACCTATCTCCAGAACTTTCTCAAACTTCCACCTATATTTTTAAAAATATCATTTTATAATACACTCATGCTCACCTGAATGTTTTCACTACACTTTTCGACTCAATAGCATAGCAATCCTATTTCTATGAGCAGAGCACCGCGGGAGCTATGAGCATCCTATGACAATAGGAATTCTGGTTAACTGTCGGGCTGACTATGGGTTAAACAAAACGCTCTCTGGGGTCCAGCTTTTCCTTAGATCTTTACAAAGTGCATTTGTCCTTGGAGGTCAGTGCTAATGAACAAAGCAGAATCATCGCTGATTCAACGAATAAGGGCTTTGGCTGGGAGTGGGAAGTAGTCATCCATTTAAATAGCAATGTTCAGAATTCTAAGAAAAGGCACATGAAATAACATAGGGATGGTTACATCAGTTTGAACTTGTCATCTTATGTCTCAAAAGCAGAGCACAATTACTTTTAATTGAATTAAGTGCATGTTCAGAAGTCCTCAGGAAACTCGGGATGCAGCATAATCTGATCAAATCTCTGCCCTGTGTAGGAAGCTAATTTGCATGGATGTTCTATCAGTATGAAACTTAATATACTCTGAATATTAACTCTAAAGAACAACCTAACTCAATACTCATTCAGCCATGTATTTCATAAATCTCTATTCTGCACATACTTATTACATGCTTGACACTATTTAGCACCGTGTAGGAGGATATAAACGGCAGACCCTTGGCCTTGGAGACATACTCATTTTATGTGTTAAATACCTTACAGGAAGTATTATGTGACACCCTCCTCTGCCTCAAAAATTCTGATTTCAGAATCTGAATGTCTGATTTGGATCTGACCCCTGAACATAATACATTCCCACTTTGAGAAGCCCACCTGGCTCTGCCTCCCAGGCTGGCACTCACCTCTTCCAGCAGCCTTTGCTTGAGCTCTCGCTCAGTCTCCAGTTTCTGCTGCAGGCTTCGGGCATTCATTTCAAGCATGGCATGCTTCTTCTCCAGGTCATTGAGCTGGACATTCGGAAAAATTGGACAGGATGCCACATTGAGGAATGTTAGATGCTAACGACTTTTTAAGAGGTCCACAAACCTTCACACATCAAGGATAATCAAGTCCTGAAGGTCAGAATGTCAATGTTTTTTGAAAACATGAAAGCCCAGGCCATAGGTAAGTCTCCCAGGTGAGGATGGGAATCATTTCTGAGGAATAGGCCATATGTTTAGCTGCAACAGGTGTGAGTGGGTGACTGCTCAAAAATTCATTGATCTGATGTGCCTTAGAGGGAATGTAATTAAATAAGCATATGCTCAGTGCCTAATGCTCGCACAGCATTACAGCTACCGGGATGAAAAGATGGCTGAGCTCCCTCAAGGATCTTACAGCAAGTCAGAACAGCAGAGGGTGGCCTATCACTGGACACATACACAGACAATGGCTGCTTTGTCAGAGGAAAGGTTTATAAGAGCTACAGAGAAGAGAAACTCATCACAAATAATATAAGAAAAGATAAGCTGGGCATGGTGGTACAAGCCTGTAATCCCAGTACTTGGGAGGCTGAGACAGGAGGATCATAGTTTTGAGGCCAGCCTCAGCAACTGAGAGAGGCCCTTAGCAACTTAGCAGACCTTGTTTCAAAATAAAAAGGGCTAGGGGTGTAGCTCAGAGGTAGAAGCCCTGGGTTCAATCCCCAGTACCACACACACAAAAAAAAAAAAAAAAGAAAAAAGAAAAAGAAAAGATGATGTTGAAGCATGTGGAGCTTTAAAGGACAAATAGGATTTGGCTACTAAATACTTCAAGCATAGTCAACCAAAAAATAAAACTATCTTAATAATAAATTTACTTTCCTTATGCTTAAAAAAAATGGTAAGCCAGTCCCTGGGAATTCAAAAGTGTTCCTGAGTAGCAAGGTCTAGCCTTGAATCCAACAATTCTGTTTCTATGAATTTCTGGTAAGAAAATAATCATGGATGTCCATAAAGACTTAAGTTCATCATCATGTTATTTATATGGGAAAACAACTGGAAGAAGCCCAAATTTCCAATATGAGGGGAATACTTAAATTAGGTGCCAGCATGCAATTTGGTGGTTTCAGAATTACTTTTTGAAAAACATTCAATACTAGCCGGGCATGGGGGCGCACGCTTGTAATCCCAGTACTTGGGAGGCTGAGACAGGAGGAATCAGGTTCGTGGCCAGCCTCAGCTACTTAGTGAGACCCTCTGCAACTTAGTGAGACCCTGTTTCAAAATAAAGAACAAAAAATAGGGCTGGGGGTGTAGCTCAGAGGTAGAATGCCCCTGGGTTCAATCCCCAGTACTGCAAAAAAAAAAAGAAAAAGAAAAACATTCAATAATTCAGGAAAAGAATCTAGTTATGTGATGTTAACAACAACAAAAAGAGCCCGGCAAGGTGGCACACCCTTATAATCCCAGAACTTGGGAGCCTGAGGCAGGAGGACTGCAGGGTGGAGGCCAGTCTTGGCAACTTAGCAAGACCCTGTTTCAAAATAAAAAATAAAATCGGGCCAGGGCAGTAGCTTAGAGGTAGAATACCCCTAGGTTCAATCCCCAGTACCACCAAAATAAATAAATGAATGAATGAACACACACACACACACACACACACACACACACACACACACACACACATTTAGGTTATGTATATATCCTAAATTTGTAAAATATATGCATGTGTATGCATAAACATACACAAACAAGAGGCAACAAATAAAGTCACCAACATATCAAAGTTAATAGGTTCCTAGCCATTTTTTCCTTTACTATTCTGTGGTGTCTATATTTTCTACAATGACCCTAAATAATTACCTTATAAACATGAAATAACAAAGTTACATATAAAATTCAGATTTTCTCTTTCAAAACTATTATATAAACTTTCCAAAACATGAGTACATCACTTTGTAAAGTTAGTATGGAATACGCATGTACAGAACACATGCATTTCCTACATGAAATATCGAGGACTCACATGTATAAGTGGACCCTGTAATGTGTCCCCAAAGCTCCTGTGTTGGAGACTTAACCCCCCAATTCATATGCTAGTGGGGTTGTTAGGAGATGAGGTCATGAGAGTGGGTCCCCATGGTGGCCTGAGTGGCTTCATGAAAAGAGGAAGAGACACTGCAGTGAGCACACTTGCTTGGTCTCACCAGGTGATGCCCTCTACACTATATGAGGAAGCAAGAAGGCCTCATCAAATACTAGCACCACGCGCTTGGACATCCCGCCCCAGTGAGCCCAAAAAACATCTATTCTTTATACCCGGCCTTAGGTATTTCGTTATGGCAACAGAAAATGGATCAAGATAGACCCTAGTATGTCCCTGAACTTGGAAAATGGAGAGACTGAGCTGCCTATGACCGCAGTAAGACTGAGCATGAGTCAGTGTCATCATGCTCTTCCCAAGGATGCTCAACACTAAAGCCATGCAGCCTTCTAGAAACATGGCCCTAGAGAACCAAAAAGAGTTGCACACCTAGATCAAAATTTGGACTTCTGGGGCCCAGACAAGTAGATGTTAAAAAGCCACTAGCCAACCACAATACCCAGTACTGCCACACCCAGCTATCCTATTGCCCACCAAGGATGTCCCCCAGTGAATCATCACTGACATTTTTGCAGTGAGCGAAATCTGTTTACCATGGATTGCATTTGAATTTGTGTCAAACATGCCTTTAAAAAGAAGGAAATGAAAATGTTTTCCTCAAAGGCAGAAGGTGCGGGTGCTGACCTTGTCAGAGAGACTCTCAGCTTTCAGCTTCTGTTCTTTGAGCGCCTGCTGCAGAGCGAGGATCTCAGCCTTGTGTTCCTTCACTGCCAACTCTACCACCTGGCGAGACTCGGTGATCCGCTGATCAGCTCGCGCCCTGCAGAAACACACCAATCTGCTTTCAGAAGCACCCTACCACCGCCACTGATCTGGGGAAGGGCGACTGTTGCATCTCTAGTCCTGATGAGCAGCTCCACGGGCTGCGTGTCGGACAGACAGACACCCAGCCCTGAATCCCACCTCCTGATGATGTCTTCCTTCTCTACAGCTTACAGAGCAAAGATCTGACCCACCTTCAGACTTTCAGAATTACCCCTAAAGCTGGGTGTGGTGGTGCATGCCTGTGATCCAGTACTTGGGAGGCTGAGCCAGGAGGATCACAGGTTCAAGAGCAGCCTTAGAAATTTAGCCGGGCGTGGTGGTGCACGCTTGTAATCCCAGTACTTGGGAGGCGAAGACCAGAGGATCTGGGTTCGCAGCCAGCCTCAGCTACTTAGTGAGGCCCTCCGCAACTTCGTGAGACCCGGTTTCAAAATAAAGGATAAAAAATAGGGCCGGGGGTGTGGCTCGGAGGTAGAATGCCCCTGGGTTCAATCCCCGGTACCGCAAAAAAAAAAAAAGAAAGAAATTTAGCAATACCCTCAGCAACTTAGTGAGACCTTGTTGCAAAATAAAAATAAAAGGGGCTGGAGGTGTAGCTCAGAGGTAGAATGCCCCAGGTTCAATCTCCAGTAAAATGAGGGGAAAAAAAAGAAAAGAAAAAGAAAGCTGAAAGGGCTAGGAGTATAGCTTGGAGGTAGAATACCCAAGTTCCCCAGTACCACCTGCCCCCCAAAAAAGATACAAAAAGAAGAAGAAAACTGGGAAAAAAGAGAATCACTTCCTTTCCCTCATCTAGGTACTATGATTTCCTACGTCCATACTTTCGTTTATACCATTTCTTCCATGGGCAATACTCTCCTTCCCTCTTAGCAAAATCAAATCTTACTCAGCCTACAAAGATAAACTCAAATGCTGCATCCATAAAACCTTCCCAAAGTCTCCTCTCAGAAGTAACCTCTCCTAAACATATGTGTATTTCTCTCCCAGAGCTTCTCACTCTGTTTTAGATACTAGACTCCATTTTGCTCCTTTCTATATCCCACATAATATCAAATATGAAAATAAAAAGGGAAAAGAAAGCCAAGACCTTTCTCAATCATCCCAAAAGCAGTCATGAAATGAAAGTAGGCTAATGCTAGTCTCCCTAAGCACAGTCCATAATTATACCTTCCATGTGTGGCTGTGTATTTTTTTATTCTGAAGCCAGATCTGACCCCAAAAATTATCTCCAAAGTACCCTGAAACAGATGAGATAGGAGCTGGACTTGAGGGTGGGAGGAAAGGGTCTGTGGGAGAGGAGAACTCCAGTGTGGATGTGGGGGGAGGGCAAGGACTCAGAGGGAAGCAGGAGCAGGGTCTTAAAACAGCAGTCCCAGGCTGGGGATGTAGCTCAGTGGTAGAGCGCTTGCCTAGCATGTGCAAGGTCCCAGGTTCGATCCCCAGCATCACCAAAAAAAAAGAAAGAAAAAGAAAAAAAGAAAGGTCACTTTAGCCAAGCGTGGTGGCACACGCCTGTAATCCCAGTACTTGGGAGGCTGAAACAGGAAGATTGTGGGTTCAAGGATAGTCTCACCAATGTGGTGAGGCTTTTAGCAACCTGGTAAGACCCTGTTTCCAAACAAAATAAATAAATAAGAAGGACTGGCGGTGTAGTTCACAGGTAGAATGCCCCTGGGCTCAATTCCCCATATTACAAAAAAAAAAAAAAAAAACCCCAGCAGTCCCTCACAGCAGCAAACACCTTGAGAGGATGTCTAAAAAAGAACCGTTCCTACCATTTTCTCTTGGAATTTCAGAGTTCTCACCTTTTGCCTCCCATGTTTTCTACCCAGCTGACTTAGCACAGATTATCCATCCAACACATTTCACTGAGTCTACTGTGGGCCAAGTAAATGTGGGAGATACCAAAATGAGCGGGATGCAGCCTAATCAAGTGATAAATAATTGTATGGTTTGTCTTGCCTACGGCATGCAGAGAACCACAGGAAGGAAAGTGTCACAGGAAAGTGGCATTAGGGAGGCTGGGAAGGGTGGCTCCATTCAGCTGTGCAGACCGGAGGTCATGGGGCAAACAGCCCAAGGGTGCCTTTGTGCAAACCAGGAAAAGGGCCCTGCTTGTTAAGACTGTTTCTTCCCATCTGTAAACTGTCATAGCATACGAATCTCGTTAGAACAAAACGTTTCCCTGCCACGAGCTACAAAATTGTCAGAATAACTATTCAAATCGATGGCATCTACAACTTGAACAGCAGCCCCAGTGCTGTTACAGCCCCAGCAGGAAGGGAACTCTATGCTAGGGGAATTGTGGAAACAAAAGCAGGAAAGCAGAGGGAAGATGCTGCCTGAACTTACCAGTACCACTTCCTACCAAGAAAACAAAGGAAAAAAGAAAACAATCAACTATTCTTGTAGAGCAGTGATTCTCAACTGGGAGCAATTTTGCCCCAAGCCCAGGGGATATTGAGCAATGTCTGGGGACATTTTTGGTTGTCACAACTTGGGAAGGGGGTGGCTGCTGGCATCTAGAAGGGAGAGACTAGAGATGATGCTCAGTATCCTACCGTACAGAGCACAGTCCCCAACAACAAAAAATCATCCAGCCCAAGATGTCATCAGCACCAACACTGAGAAGCCCTGTGTAGAAAGAAGACCAGGAAGTACACAGGGCCAGGGTTAAAACAGTGCTGGTCCTGCTACATGATGACGTGGTCATGGTGATTAGAAATCTGATAAAAAGTATTTATGCAAAGAAAACACTGAGATTAGCGCCAGGCATGGTGGCGCACGCCTGTAATCCCAGTACTTGGGAGGCTGAAACAGGAAGAGCACAAGTTCAAGGCCAGCCTCAGCAACTTAGCGAGACCCTGTTTCAAAATAAAAAATAAAAAGAGCTGGAGGTAGCTGGGTGTGGTGGTGCATGTCTGTAATCCCAGTACTTGGGAGGCTGAGACAGGAGGATCGCCAGTTCAAGGCTAGCCTCAGCAACTTAGCAGATACTCTCAACAACCTAGCAAGACCCTATTTCAAAACAAAACATAAAAAGGGCTGGGGTTGTAGCTCAGAAGTAGAATGTCCCTGGGTTCAATCCCCAGTAAAACAGAAGAAAAATGACAGCACTGAGATGGTGTCTGCCTCAACTCCAGGCCTCTGCACAGGTAAAGGAATGGCAGCCAGTGCTGCAGAATCCAGCCAACACTACAACCGGGTTGACCACCCCTCCTGGTCAGCCCAAGAGTCTCCTGGGCTTAGCCCTGAAAGTCTCTTGTTCTGAGAACCTTCTGAGCCCCAGGCAAGCTGGGACACTTGGTCCCTCTGCTCACAACTCTCAGGTACATCAGCTGCAGTCAGCCGCCACTGGCTTTCCACAGTCAGGAAGTCCCACCTGCTCTGCTTCTCCGTATCCAGCATCCTCTGTAACTCCCGAACCCGACACTCAAACTGGGACTTCTCGTCCCCGAGAACACTCCTCCAGGCTTCCCACTGGCGCTCTTTTTCCAGCAGCTCATCGTTCAGGGCCTCCAGATCCATGACCTGTTCTTCCAGCATTGTGCACGTGGTCTTCAGAGCCTCCATCGTCTGCAAATCAGTACCACTGAGTTGTGCCTTGTATCAAACGAGGATTTCCTGGAGGTTACTTTTGTCCGACCAGTTTCAGAAAAGCACAAGTTCCTAACTATAGTCTGAAATACACTTATCTTTCTCTTCTACAGCCCCAGGAGACGGGTAAGACGGACAGATGACCATTTGTGCTGCCACCTTAGAGGCTGAACCCAAAGCCAGCTGGGGATGAGGGGCGACTAAGCTTAAAATCAAAATGGCTCAAGCTGGGCATGGTGGTGTACACTTGTAATCCCAGTACTTGGGAATCTGAGACAGGAGGATCGCAGGTTCAAGGCCAGCCTCAGCAATTTAGTGAGACCCTGTTTCAAAATAAAAATAAGGCTGGGGGGTGTACCTCAGAGGTAAAATGCCCCTGGGATACCACTAAAAAGCCTCCTGAAGCATTTGAATTTATTTTTAATTTTTAATTTTTAAAATCAAAATTAAAAAATTACCACACACTTTTAAAGGCCGTTTTGAAAACCCCAAAACCTTGACAACAAGATGTGATTTAAAAGGAGCCTGTTTACTGGACAAGCCTTGGTATCCAGGCCCTCTTTCTAGATCCTTCTAAGAGCCCTCCAGGGACCTGGGAACCTCGTTTACCCTCCTTACTTGCTTCTGGCTGGTGAGCTGCATCTCCCTCTCCGTGATCTCCCGGCGGAGATGGTCCACTTCGCTCCGCAGCTGCACAATCTCATCATTGGCGCCGGAGGCCTCATCTAGTTGTTTGGACAGATAGAAGTTTTGGTTGTTGAGTTCTGCGTTGTCCTCGGTCAGCTGGTTTAGCTGCTCCTCCAGGTCTGTGATCACCTAGAAGGGGAAAGGGCTCCAGTCACGCACTGGGCAAGTTCATTTTAAGCAGCGAACTGCTTCTAGAGGTTTCGGTTTTTGAACCTAGGTGACACCGGGAACCAATGTGCCGCTATCTAACCTGTAGGCCAAATCTAGACTCCCACCCCTATCTGGTTTCGACAGTACACGGGGGAGAATAAGAAAAGTCTCAGTTTCTCTCTAACTCAGGATTCATCTGGAAAATGTGGCAAAAACAAATTAATCCAATGTGGCTGCTTGCTGCCATACTGATGAGGCAGCTTCAAAGGAGATCAAGTTCATATCAGGCGGACAACAATTTAAGGGGGAAAACTGGTGAGGAGGGAAGAGGAATAATTGTCTGCTCTTGCAACCATCTAATTAAGCTAATGACCTAGACACCATCTACAGGGTGGTATCATCAGAGACGGCCATAGTCAGAAAGCCAAATAAGTTCTTATTAAGTAAGACGACAGTGAAGGATACTAAGAGTTATCTGAATAATATCATGGGCAGTGCATTTAATTTCATGTAATGAGGAA
Organism: Glis glis; assembly: GCA_004027185.1. Taxonomy (NCBI): domain Eukaryota; kingdom Metazoa; phylum Chordata; class Mammalia; order Rodentia; family Gliridae; genus Glis; species Glis glis. The sequence goes on along the minus strand of PVJS01000488.1, from coordinate 81,180 downwards.
AAAATCTTATGGGAAGCTTGGAATAATTCTGAAAATGCAGTACTGTGTTATGGCATCTCTTTAATGGATTTTGCTATACAGTTTGCTCTGAGAGTATAGGAAATTGTCATTTTATTGAGAGAGATTTAATCTGGTTTTGCTAAATTATTTCCCTGCTCAATGGCAGAATGGCTTCAATTCCAGTGCATTTAGCCCTTCTTTTCTCTTTGCTGAGGTTTAGTATTAGCGCTTGCAGAGAGCTTTTACATAAAATACTTTAGAAGTTTAAGGGCAATTTTCTAATAATAGTTGGAATGAGGCATACAGGCTATAAATTAAATTTTATGCAACAAAAAGAAGTAAATTAAAAGGAAATGCCTTAAAGCCTATGGTTATTCACTGTTTCCACTCTCCAGCCCTAGAAAAGACTTGGTTTATGAAATGTTACCACTATTTCCATGACAAAATCACTATTTTAACCCCCTTTGATTATCAATTTTTAAAGAAATCTTCCCAGGCACATCGAATTAAAGAACATCAATTAAGTACATTTGTTCAATGTGGCTCAGGAAATACAGCTTCTCACTTTATTAACTGAGCTGATAACCCTCTCGTGTAGTAAGTGGTCTAGAGATTTGTTGCTTAATGTCAAAACCCATGTTAATTCCTAATGTACTGGTTTGAGATGCAATGCCAGCTATGAGAAGAGGGGAATAAAGGTTGTTGGGTCAAGTTCATAGGTAAGACATCTTTCTTTATCAAGGGGGAAAAATGCACCTTTGTCATTCCTGGCAGACAGTCATACCATCTGGGGTCTCTGCATCACCCTTTCTGTGGCATGATCAAATCTCCTAACATCAGAAACAGTGGGCAAATAATGCCCACTCATCCAAACGGTCTCCTTTCTCTATGGAGAAAGTCCATTCCTTGAGATACTTTTCCTCCTAGGCTGCAAACATCTCCATTTAACTACTCTGCTTCCTTCTACCACTTCCCCAAAGACAAACAATAAGACTGTGGGGAACTGGCTGGGAGATTTGCTACAAAATGGATTCTGGGAGCCAGGCGCAGTAGTGCACTTCTGTAATCCCAGTACTTGGGAGGCTGAGACCACAGGGTCGCAGGTTTGCGGCCAGCCTCAGCAACTTAGCAAGGCCCTTTGCAACTTAGTGAGACCCTGTTTCAAAATAAAAAATAAAATCGGGCTGGGGTGTAACTCAGAGGTAGAATACCCCTAGGTTCAAGCCCTAGTACCACAAAAAAATTTAAAAAAGAATTCTGGAACCTCAAATAAGCCACTTTGAACTTTGCTGGGCTGGTTTCTTCATCTGTGATGTGGAAGTAAATACTGTACTTACTTTTCAGGTGTTTATATTTTTAAACTTATCTTGTATCCTACTTGACCCTAATGTGTCATGTGAAATATAGGGAATAAAAATTAATGACCAAGAAGATGTTTCATTTATTTTAAAGCCTCTTGGGGGGACAAACATACTACAGGAAAGAGCATATAGAAGAATATATAATTCTCACAGAAGAATATATAATTTACTTGTCATTCAAAGTTATATTTAAGTCTTTGCGTACTCACTTCCTTTCTTTGATTCATGAAAAAAATTATTATTAGCCCATTTCTGCCACCTCTTCTGTTTCTCCCAAAATTAGATTATAAAGGGCTAAAGAAGAAATGCATGGGAAAAGTCAGAGGTGTTGAGGACATTGCCTGCACAACTGAGGCAGGGAGGACTCTCGGCATCCCTGATGGCATCTTGTTTTCAAGGGGTCTGGTGTCTCTGATTTCTCAGCCCAGTTTGTGACAGCTGGTTCTGTATCTGGTCAGGATCTCCATTTTGTCCATTTGACCAGATGATGATTCCAAGTCTGTGAGAAACACCCATTTAGGGACTTAACACATTTTAACTCAGTGGGGTTTTTTGCATATCCTGTCTGCCCAAGTCAGAACACATCAGCTTGTGACCCCGTTTCAAGAGGCTGGAGTTGTGGCTGAGTTCTAGACACATCTATGCATAATGAGCTTACAAATGTTAAACTCACTTGAGGCACAGGCTAAGTTAATGATCTCCATGGTTAAAAAAAAAGAGAGAAGCCGGGCGTGGTGGCGCACGCTTGTAATCCCAATACTTTGGGAGGCGGAGACCGGAGGATCTGGGTTCGCGGCCAGCCTCAGCTCTCTCTCTCTCTCTCTCTCTACTTAGTGAGGCCCTCCGCAACTTCGTGAGACCCGGTTTCAAAATAAAGTATAAAAAAAATAGGGCCGGGGGCATAGCGCGGAGGTAGAACACCTCTGCGTTCAATCCCCGGTACCGCAAAAAAAAAAAAAAAAAGAGAGAGAGAGAGAGAGAGAGAAAAGTATAATAGGCAATATTTACAACTGTCCTTTGAAGTAGGTATTATTTTATTCCCATTTTATGCATAGGAAAATTGGGGCAACTGGGTAGCTATGTAACTTGCCCAACAGCACACGGTAAACAGATAACAAAGTCAGAACTCAAACCCAGCACTCAACTTCAAGAACCTCTCATTACTCCTCACTATACTGCTCCTCTAAATAGGAACAGTGGTGTTTATTCAATTTTTCTTTCCAGATTTTTTTTTGTGTGTGTGTGTGTGGTTCTGGGGATTGAACCCAGGGGCATTCTACCTCTGAGCTACACCCCCAGACCTTTTCTATTTTTTATTTGGAAACAGGGTCTCACTAAGTTGTGGAGGGCCTCACTAAATTGCTGAGGCTGGTTGTGAACCTGCAATCCTCCTGTCTCAGCCTCCCAAATTACTGGGATTACAAGCATGCACCACCATGCCTGGCTCTTCCCAGGTCTTTGAAACCTGAAAGGATGAAGTAAGATGTGCAGATCACTCAGGATAACCCTTCTTGCTTTTGAACCAGGTCATATGCAAGAATTCTTAGGTCTACCTTGTGGCCATGAGTATATTCTCTCCACACTAAGGGTAAGAGTGATCTCTTTATTGACAGATGATGTTATGAGTCTGTTAACCTTTAAAGCCCCAAGGATGGAGGGTAAAAAAGATCAACTGAAAGGCTGATTCCATCTTAGCAGTAAAAAAAGATAAGGGACAGAGTTTCATAATCCAGGGGCCAGTAGAGCTTTCTGGGATGCTATTTTTGCAGATAAGAGATCTTGATACAGTTCTAAGAGAGAACAGAAGTATAAAAAATTATCTACTCTCAGTGGCCAAATTTAAAAAAAAAAAAAACCCTCTGTTTGGGGTTATCTGTCACTTTTCAAGGCTCTCACGTGAACCTCGTGGTTCTGAGAAGTAGGCGTTGACCCCTCACACCTAACTGGGCGATCCGGAGAGGTGAGCTGCCAGGTAGATATCCAGCAGCATCTCAGGGGTGAAGAAACTGTCAGATAATGAGCAGCAGGCTCGAAAGACACAGGACTGAAATCCTATTTTAATGCCTAGTTCTTTCCTGAAGGCAGCTATTTGCATATTATTTATTTTTAATCTTATAGCTGACAGATTGATTCATAATTAAAGCTGTGTCATATGTTTGCCCACCAACTCCCCTCTAAAACAGACTTAGGTAGGGTTTTAGGTGCCAGATTGAATCAAATCCTTTTTTTAAATCCCTTCAAAATATAGAAATGGTCTGAGCTTGACAATCCTATTGCTCTTGAGCTTTCCGAAAGCTGCTAACTGGGTGCTCCTATCAATTGAGTTATTATGGGAGTTTTCACCAATGACAAAGATGACATTTCCTAGTGGAGACAATCTTGGACAGCGCCAAAAAGAAAGGAACATCCATCACACTGTTCTGCAGCGTCTTTAAAGTGGCCTTGAATTTGCAGAAGTACCACTGAGACCTGCTGTTGTGGCCAAATGTTGTTTTAAAGCACTGGCTTTCAAGCTTTTTTTAAAAAGTAGCAGAGCCATTTTCCAAAGGAAAGATTATGCTATAAGCACACTATAATAAAACAATAAAAGTAAGGAACATTGTTTAGTGTCTTCCATGGAGCGGGCCCTGCGCAAGCACTGTGCACGCATCATCTCATTTGATTAATCAGGGAAGTACTATTACCAAATTCTATGACTCGATGTTTACTATTTCTTACTGTTTGAAACTTCAATGTGTACTGAAACTAAGCAGCTATCTCTCTTCCCTCACCCAGCACCCAGAGCAGTTACTCGATTGATTATGCATCAGACAATCAGTGGTGTATTACAATTGAGGATATACAATGTTATCCCTATTTTACAGGCAAAAAAAAGGAAACTTGGGAAGATATCACATAGGTTACTAGGAGGCCAATTTATAAACTGATCATTGACTCCAGTGTGCATGGCTTGGACCAGGAAGCCACCCAGCTGCTCTGGCTGGCATGTGGGTGGGGTCACTTTCTTGGGTCCCCCTCCCACGTGGGAGGCCCCCAGGGACTTTTCCAGAGAACAATAGAGGTGAGCAAAGCAAGGGTTAGAAGTCACTGGTTTAGAAAAAGCAAATTTGAACTATAGAAATGTTATTTCTATTTGTTCTACATACTGACATATTCCATTAAAACTAAGCTTTCAATTTTAAAAATGGAGAACAGGGTGGACTGCAAAAGGATAAGCAGGGAACCTTTTAAGGGTGATGAATATGTTCACTGTTTTGATTTCACAGGTGCATACACACTTTAAAACTCATCAGATTTATTGTGCACCAATTATTCCTCCATAAAACTATAAGAAATGTTTTTTAAAATGTCTTATGCAAAGAATAAAAAAAGGAGAAAAGAGAACTTCAGATGAATAGAACGGGATTACTGATGAATACATTTTAAAAACATCCAAGTTTAAGGAAAATTTAGTAATAGAAAAGAACCACAGTCATAAAATGATCTATATTTTACTCAGTGATTGTTCATGATGATAAATGTGATATAAGCAAATAAGTCTGGTGTAAAAATAAGAAACCAAGACAACAAGAAACTAAAAACAACTAGGCAGAAGAGAAGAGTACAGGAAGAGAATCCACCGACTCCTTAAGGAAAGCAGGAGAGATGGAGAAATCAATAGACATTTTAAGGCAGGTCCATCCTGACCTGTCACATCTGGAAACACAGACCAAAAATCTATCTGCCAAATAGGCACATCTCATGACCCAACAATTCCACTCCTGGGTATATGCGTGCCAGAAATAAGTGCTTGCAGCCATCAAAAGACTTGTACAACAATGATCCCTAATAGCTTTATTTATCATGGACACACCCAAGTGTTTATCAACAGGAGAATAGAGAAACTATGACTCTATTCATACACTGGAAATACTACACAGTAATGAAAAAGAACAAATTACTAACAGATTCAACAACATGAAGGAACTTCATAGACAATTTAAGTTAAAAAAAAAAAAGCTAAGCCCAAAAGAGCACATCCTCTCTGATTCCATTTATATGAAGTTCATAAACAGGCAAAGCTAATCTATGGTATCAGAGATCAAACTAGAAGTAACCCTTTGGGCAAAGGAAGCTAATGAGAAGAGGACATGAGGGAGCCGCTGGAGGCTGAAAACACTCTGCATCTTGATCTCTACTTTAGTTACTCAGTTGTCTAGAGATGCAAAAATTTCATTGAGCTGTACACTTAAAATCAGTGCACTTTACTATATGCATTTTATATCCAATTTACCTAAATTAAGGGGAAAAAACTCACATACTGTTAGGACTTAATGCCCCAGTTATAGTAGCTAAAGAGGAAATAAAGAGCTCATTATAATAACATAAAATATGTATGGGGGAGTGTTTCTGGAAATTCACAGATGCAAATAGTACAAACAAGGACGATACCACTGAGGACTAGGAAGGTAATGAAAGCGATGAAAAGACCAAAGAAAAGAGATGGAAGCAGGAAGAAGGATAACATCCCCATCTTCCAAAAGGGGCCTATTTTAGTCCTTCATTTGGATCAAAAATAGACTTTGTGTTTCCATCGACACTACCCTATTATATAACCTATGGATGATGCTTATCTGCTAATAGACTTCTCTCCATATAAGTGGCACTGCACAAAGGGTCCTAGGTTTGAATTTGCACAGTAGGAAGCCAGACCATGTCTGTTAGGAAGTTTGACATTTTTCAGTCTACAGGAGAACTAACTGCTCTTTCCTCTCGCTGAGGCAGCAGGCTGCAGAAACCTTGCGGATACGACCACCTCTGCATTTGCACTGTCTGCAGCCTGGGCCAGACACAGAACCTTCCACCACGGGGAAGGCGGGGAAGCTGCCTTCGGGTTTCTCTTGCAGCTGCTGAAATCTATTGCTGGTTCCACAGTGAGAATTATTTTGACCATCCCAACTATCCTCCTCCCCCAAACATGAAGAACAGCTTCAATTTTTTTTAAACTGGCAGCACCCTGAAAAACAGGTTATCTAGGGCTTGAAAACGCCAAGATTGACAGCATTATCAGCTTCAAGCTGCAAGTTCGTATCAAAACTCCATCACTGATATTGTAAAAAAATATCCCTTTTGCCTTCTCTGTTTTAGTTTCATGGCATTTTAGTGATCTTTGGTTAATTAATACTCACAGTACAGCTGTTACGAAGGGCATCAAATTTGCGCTGGATTTCATCTCTATGTGCCTAAAAGGTAAGAAGTTGATTATAAATTTTTCGTAGGGTAGAATACAATTCTACATGCTACGGATCAAATACAGAGAACAGCAATTTGCCTGGAAAGCCAAGAGTGCTGTTGCAATAGCCCCAGCATCTGTTTTGCAAAGAAATAATTAAGTCATTTCTGACAACAGAAATGAGTTACAGGAATACACATCACCAGGCTAAAAACAATTAACTAATTAGACCACACCTGCATGCTCTATACAAATATTTTTTTTACATTTATATTAACGCCTAAGGACTACTGGAAGAAAAGGATAAAGGCAACACAGGATGAAGGTTTTACTCCCCTTGGTTTGTCCTTCTTCATTTGTCCTACACCCCATCCTGAAACAATGAGTTGTCCCCAGCCTACTAGACACACACACACATACACACCTACACACAACACACACGGATACACATGCAGACACACACAGGACAATAGCCAGGAAAAAGTAGGGACTTTTTTTTTTAACCAAAAGCTGCTGAGATCCAGAAAATCCCACATTGACCTTGAAGTAAATAAACAGGCATTCTCTGAGGCGAAGCCGCCCCCAAACAGCTGTATTTGCTTTGATTGACAAGAGTTTATGGGAGGGCATGCTATACACCTAACAGTGCGGTAGGATGCAGGAGCCTGGGTCCCATGCCTTCGTTCTGGTGAGGGAAGACAAAATAAGAGAAGTGCATGATCGCAGCCTGGAGCAAATCCTGTGGTGGAAACAAAGAGGGGTCAGTACCAAAGAACAAGCAGAGGAGATGGGAACTTAGATGAGGTGGTCAAGGAGGGCCTCTCTGAGGAGGTGACATTTACACTGAAACCTGCAGGACAACGAGGAGCCGTTGTACAAAAAAACCAAAACCAAAACCAAAAACAAAAACAGGAGAGGGCAGAGGGAAGGCATTGGCGAAGACCCTGAGGCAAGAAAGGGCTGGTGTGCCTGATGAACAGAAAAGGAGCAGAGTGGCCAGGGCAGAGTTTCAAACCTCGACTGCACTCAATAGCAAGAAAGATAAGTGGGGCTTTTTTGTTTGTTTTTCTAGTTTGTTGTTATTCAGTGAAAGAGAACAAGCAGTATAGAAGACATCAGAATGTGCCTTGGTAGTAAAGGTGAGCACTGTCTTAGGAAGCTTTTGTTTAGATACCAAAATCCATCAAATTTAACGGGCTCTCCATTTATTATAAGGCCTATCACTATTTTACATAACACTAAGAAAGGAAAAGTGCTTTCAGTTAAACCATGACATGGCGATACACCTTAGGATCAATGAAATACAGCACATAGTTGGCCCTCTGATCTGCAGGTTCTATATCCATGGACTCAACCAAATGTGGTTAGAAAATATTCGGAAAAAAATTTGCTTCTTTACTGAACATACACAGATTTTTTTGGTCATTATTCCCTAAACAATATAGTATAACAACTATTTACATAGCATTTACATTGTATCAGGTATTGCAAGTAATCTAGAGGTGATTTAAAGGGTATGAGAGGATGCACATTGGTTCTATACAAATACTAAGCCACTTTCTATAGGGGACTTGAACACCTGCAGATTTTGGTATCCACGGGGAGTCCTGGAAACAATCTCCCATAGATACTAAGGGATGGCTGTATATACTCCTGTGCATTTGATTGCAAGCAAAACTTTTTTTTCCTATGTGCTGTAGTCAGTTTTTTTGGGGGGGTGTACTGGGGGTGGAATCCAGATGCCTTCTACCTTTGGGCTACACCCTCAGCCCTATTTTATTTTTTATTTTGAAACAGGATCTCACCAAGTTGCTGAGAGCCTCACTACGTAGCTGAGGCTGGCTTCGAACCTGCGATCCCCCATCTCAGCTTCCCAAGTACTGGGATTGCAGGTGTGCGCCACCGCACTCAGCTAATATGTCTATTTTTCTATAAATTAATATACCTTTATAACAGATTAGACATTTCAGAAAAAACTCAGTAAACTTGGAGACTATCCAAAATGAAGCACAGAGGGGGAAAAAGACTAAAAAATGAACAGCATTTGTGAGCTGTGAGACAACTTCGAATGGTCTAATGTGCGTGTAATTAGAGTATCTGAAGGAGTACAGGGGTGAGACAAATATATAGATCTATATATTTGAAGAAATAATGGCCGTGAATTTGCCAAAGTCAATGAAAGCCATCAACCCAGAGAAAACACCTCAATGAATCCCAAGCACAAGAAACATGAAGAAAATTAACTTAAAGTACATCATGATCAAACTGCTTAAAGTCAGGAATAAAGAGAAAATCTTAAGGCAGAGAAAAAAACTCATTACATATAGAGAAACAAAGATAAGACAGATTTCTCATAAAAGGTGGTATGGGGGTGGTGAGAGCTAGGATGTGGTGGGTGGGAGTAGTCAAGGATATCCTAATAGACTTTGAGAGATGTAAGCCCAAAGAACCACTCAATTTCAGGGAGAAGCAAAAGTGGTCCTTTCTAGAAAAGAAAAGAAAAAAGAGAAGAGGAAGAAGAGAAGAGAAGAGAAGAGAAGACAAGAGAAGAGAAGAGAAGAGAAGAGAAGAGAAGAGAAAAATCACCCTCCACAAGATCTATAAGACAACTAAATCTAAGAAAGTAGAGCAAAATCTTTAAAGTACTGAAAGGAAAAACAAAAAGTCAACCTAGAATTCTATACCCAGCAAAGTATCTTTCAAGAATGAAGGGGTAATGAAGGCTTTCTTAGACACACCAAAGCTAAAGGAATTTGTCACCAGCAGTCCTACATTGTAATTACAGAAATGTTAAAGGAAATACTTCAGGCAGAAGAAAAATGGCAACCAGAAGTTTGGACCTACACAAAAGAATGAAGAGTGATAGAAAATGGTAAAACAAAACAAAACAAAAACAGATAGTTGCATGGATTATTCATAAATGAAAAGTTATTTAGAATCAACTTCCCAAATAATATGCCCATATTTTTATATACTAATAGGTTATAATTTTTTTCCAAAAATCACCCTGCTTTCTGTCCGGTTCTATGTTCTGGATGTTGAGCGTCTCCCAAAGGTGCACACGTGAAGGCTTAGTCCACAGGGCGCACTCCTGAGACGTGCTATGGACTTTCAAGTAGTGGGTCTCATGGGAGCCCTTAGGTCACTGGGGGCGTGGCCCTGAAGGGGACTATGGGACCTGGCCCCTTTTTCTTCTGCCATCTTTGCTTTCTGCTCATGAGGTGAGCGGGTTTACTCTGCCATGCACTTCTGCCATGTGCTGCCTTGCCACGGTCTAAACAAAGGGGGTCGATCAATTATGGGCTGGAATGGCCAAAACTGTGAGCTGAAATAAGTCTTTTTTCTTTATAAGTAAATTATCTCAAGTATTTTGTTACAGTGATGAAAAACTAACATATCCAGCAACCTATTGATTTGATGGGATAAGAATAACATTTATTCAATGTAGGAACATGGCCATGTGCACTATTGTGGAAATCTCATTTGGGACCTATGACCAAGCAGCAACCTGGCTCCAAGGACCATCCAACCCTCCCTCTCTGATACATTCTATGATCACCAACCACTAAAGTCAAGATCCTTCCTAGAGGAAGAATAAGCCCTTATGTTAATCCATTCTAGGTCAGAGGTCAACAAACTTTTTCTTTTAAGAGCCAGTTGGTAAATATTTTTGGTTTGCAGGTCATTTGATCTACTCAAATCTGCCCTCATAGAGCAAAAGCAGCCATAGGCAATAAGCAAATGGGTGTGGCTGAGTTCCAGTAAAACTCTATCTACCGAAAGCAGGTGACAGGATAAGTTTGGTCCACTGGCTGCATTTTGTCAGACCCTGCTCTAAACCCTGCTGTGAACTCTTTCAACAACAAACCAGAAGCTGAAGATGGAATCAACCCCGAGGTATAAGCAGTGAGGGCAAAAAGCTCACTGGCCTAGACCCAAGACAGAAAACCTGTTCCACTTTCTTATCTTGTACTTTCTTATTAATAGCAAAGTTTTCAAATAACACTGCACCATTAAAAACTCATTTAATTGTTCCACTGGAGTCTGAAATCTCAGTCACTAATACTGGTTCATTTCCATTAAAATTAACCATTGTAGGCCTTCCAATCATTTCGACACATCGAATGGCAATCCTCTCTGAGGGCATAATGTAAACTACAGTCATTATGACACTTTCTTTTTTTTTTTTTTGGTACTGGGGATTGAACCCAGGGGCATTCTATCTCTGAGTTACACCCCCAGCCCTATTTTATTTTTATTTTGAAACAGGGTCTCACTATGTTGGTGAGAGTCTCACTACTTGCTGAGGCTGTCCTCGAACCTGCGATCTTCCTGTCTCAGCCTCCCAAGTACTGGGGGATGACAAGTGTGTGCCACCACACCCAGCTTTCATTACGATTTTTGATTTATTACTGATTGTGAAACATAAACACAAAATGTAAAACTGACCCTGCTGTGGATGCTGGGAAATACTATAGCATTTAACAACTACTGAAACTAGTCTGAGTAAGGAAATAGTAAGATGTATATGACTCATATTTCTTTAAAATAAATTGTAAAAAAAGCCAAAGATCACAAAATAGTATATATAAGGGTAGTAAAATACATAAGACAAGCTTTGAATTCTCTCAATGAAATACATGAATGCTAATTTGGTATTAGATGCTACAGGGAATAAATATTTATACTCTTAAAAATTACTGAGGACCCCTCAGCCACTTAGTGAGAACTTGTTTCAAAATTTAAAAAAAATTATTTATTTTTGTATATGTGGTTCTAGGGATTGAACCCAGAGGCAGTCTACCTCCAACCTATACCCCCAGCCTGATTTTTATTTTTTATTTGGAAACAGGGTCTTGCTTAGTTGCTGAGGCTGGCTTTGAACCTGCGACCCTCTGTCTCTGCCTCCAAAGTACCGAGATTATAGGTGTGCACTACCATGCTCGGCTAAAAATTTTTTTTTTTTTGCAGTACTGGGGATTGAACCCAGGGGCATTCTACCTCCGGGCTACACCCCCAGCCCTATTTTTTATTCTTTATTTTGAAACAGGGTCTCACTAAGTTGCGGAGGGCCTCACTAAGTAGCTGAGGCTGGCCGCGAATTCAGATCCTTCTGTCTCAGCCTCCCAAGTACTGGGATTACAAGCGTGTGCCACCACGCCCGGCTTCCCAAATAAAAAAAAAATTTAAAAGGGGGGTTGGAGCCAGGCGTGGTGGCACATGCTTGGAATCCCAGTACTTGGGAGGCTGAGACCGGAGGATCGCAGGTTTGCGGCCAGCCTCAGCT
>PVJS01000488.1:10170-69220 GCA_004027185.1 Glis glis | reverse complement strand
CGATTTAGTGAGACCCTGTTTCAAAATAAAGAATAAAAAATAGGGCTGGGGGTGTAGCATGGAGGTAGAATGCCCCTGGGTTCAACCCCCAATACTGCAAAAAAAGGGGGGTGTTGGGAGTATAGTTCAGAGGTAAAATGTCCCTGGGGTTCAATCCCCAGTACCGAAAAAAAAAATACTGAGGACCCCGGGGAATGCAAATGTTAAAACAGTGAAAAAATGCCAAACGGTATCTTAGCATTATTACAAAAACAGTCTGACCTTGGGAACCACCAGGGATCCACAGACCCACTTGGAAACCACTGACCTAGGAGGTCAGTGTCATCAAGGTAGACTGAGCAGACTGCAGCCAGCCTCGCAGACACTCTCTTTTGGGAGTCTTTGTGCCCTCATTAATTTTAAGGAAAGTTACAAGAGGTAAAAGTCTTGATGAGAGGGAGGGCCTGCCAAACTGAGGGAAGGACACCGGCATTCAGGTGTTTGGCCACCTCCTGGGATCCACGGTCAAGATTCCAGCAGCCCAGGCTTCCGAGCACCAATCCCCTACCAATCCCCTACCCCGTGAAGCAGGCCCCAGGCAAGACTGTTGCCTTACTTGCCCCGATTTCACATCTTGACTATCATGCTGATGGCTTACTAATTAGATACGGGGCTTGATATTTATGGAAAAGAATGAGAGCATGTACTGATTAAGGATTTTAACAAATCAAAGAGGATGACTTGGGGATCCTATAATCATGCTACACAGGATAAAGAATTCATTAGTGTCTCTAGCTTTTGACTCTTGATTATTCAATGAGTTGCTTGATCAAGTTAGTATAAGAACAAGGGGGCGGGAACACAAAGCAGGTCCGAGAGGCCTGGTAGTGTTCACAAAGCACATGCCATGTCTCTGCCAGGCATCCCACTCCAAGCAGCACTTACCCACATGACACATCTGTGCACTGGAAAGTGTGCAGGCTCAAAATCTCTTCCTTACACCAAGATTACATGGAGTCATAAATATCAAGTTCAGGCAAAAAATAAAAATATTAAATCCTTTTTTTCTACCAATAAATAATAAAATACCTTTTAAAAAGCATGTTTCTGTTTAAATTTGATTCTCCTGTTATTCTCTACATTGACTCATTCTCAGCTTTTTTTTTTTTTTATGGTACTGGGCATTGAACCCAGGGCATTTTATCTCTGAGCTAATCTCCCAGCCACCTTTTTTTTTTTAAATCTTGAAACAGGGTCTCACTACATTGCTGAAGGCTGAAGTAGCTGAAGCTGGCCTCGAACCTGCAATCCTCCTGTCTCAGCTTCCCAAGTACTGGAATTACAGGCGTGCACCACCATGCCTGGCTCAGTCTCAGTTTTCAGTGACCTGTTTCAATGGATGGGTAAGGTGAAAGAGGGAAGGAAGAGAGCACTCGGAGGCCACATCGGCCTCCCTGCTGCCTCTGCCATGCGCCCTCAATGGAGAGCTTCAATTTCGCTGTGCTCCATTTAACTTGGCCCAGGGTCAGGCCAGACAAGATAAAAGCTTCCTCCTCGGCTGGGAGATGGGCGCCTCTTAGAATGAAGCAGTCATAGCCTATTTGACCATTCCCTTGTATTGATAAAACATCAGGCTGTGAAGCTTACAGACCTCGTAGGAGGTCACTGGAGATCAGGCCGATTTAGTTTGATTGATGGCTTGTGTTGGGTCAGAACTTGAACCTCAAACAATGAGAAAGCAGGAAAGTATTGTGTTTGTGACTATTTTCTTTTTCTCTTGGGGGCAAAGTCAACCAGGTCATTGTTGCAACAACCACATTCAACCCATAACCAGGTCCATGGGACATAACTGAGAAGAGGGGAGGGAAAGGCCCAGCAACCCAGAACTGAACTGAACGTCTCAACAGGGGCTTGCATTCCCACAGGACCGGCTAAGTGGCAGCTGTCTGGCAGAAGGCACTTCTGCCGTCGTTTTGAACAAGCCCTATTCTCCATGGCACCTTCATCTGCAAGAGCAACAGAGCCGTGTTTTCTAGACTAGGGAGGTTTATTCATTCATTCATTCATTCATTCATTCATTCATTTTTAAAGATGCTTGGAGGCAGTGATCTCATCTGACTAAATTAAGTCGTGACTTGCTGCTGTGCTCGGCTTCTAGAAGCCATTAGACACAGCACATTCCAACCAGCAGCAAGACAGGATTGAAAGGACTAACTTCCCCACAGATAAACAGCAGTGACACATGCTCTATTTTATATCTTTCTCCTTCCAAACAGGGACAGGATAAGATACCTGGCTACCACCTGCCCTCCGGATTCCAACAGAGCAGCAAGATAAACGTGTCCTTCTCAACTGCTCCAGAGGAAAAAGATCAGAGGAATTACAGGCCGATCCCCTGGGGAGAAAAGGCTAAAGGCACAGCATCAGGCACAGAGCAAGCGCTCATTCAATATGGACGGCACCACGGATCTCTCTCTCAGAGCTTGGGTGTCGATACGGGGGAAATAGCAATATACAATACACTACATACCAGTGGATCAAATTTAGATGTATTCCTATAGCAGCTAAGAAATGCTAGCTGTCCCACTCCCTATCCCCTCCACTCCAGCAAGTCTATAAGCTTTCTTGGCATGCACTCTTATAGATGAATTTAATTTTAGCTCCAGTTTTTTTCTTCTATGCACTTATTTTTTTCTCTTTGCCTTTTCATTCTTATTGTGTCCTGTTTGACTGTTTTGTACCTTGCCAAATTGCTTTCAATCCATTTGAAAACAAAGCAGAGAATAAACAAAGAGATATCATGATTATATTTTCCAAAAGGAAATACTGGGGGCACATGGCCATCACTGAATGAGTGTCTCATACAGATGATAGAACTTAGAGTCTGGATCAACAGCCAGATGTGGCGTAAATCCTGGGGAATCTAGGCCGCATAAGTATTTTCTATACAGGAGTTATTCTGTACCACCAGGATGGTGAAAGCTTTTGTGTTCCTGAGTTGTCCCAAAAGGACTCTGGCTCTGAAAGATCACATTCCTAATTCAGTTCAAATAATGGCATCCCCAAATCCAACAATGGGAGATAACTTCTAAAAATAAAACTAGTTTAAAGATGCACACATGCGCGCGTGCACACACACACACACACACACACACACACACTACTTTTAAACAAGTTAAGTCATAAGCAGCGACTGTGCATGGCTATGTATAGAAGTAACCCCACTCGAAGAGATGTCTAGAAATATTAGCTGATAGAGATAGGGCTAGCATCCAAGTTAAATCAGAATGAATAAGGTACCCATTTTAAAAACACTGGGCCCAATCAGTTGCATTGTGCCCTCCCCACAGGAGAGGGCACCCTGACCAGCCAGCATGAGTGCCCATCCACTTGGCAGGGACAGAATGCTACTATGAGAAATGTATATGTGTGCTTGCCTTTAGCCACTAAACCTCATTCAGCTTTGTAGGTTCAGTGTACAGGCCCACCAAGTAGCCTTCCAAGAGTAATGAGATTTTCTAAGTAGATTTCCCCAAAAGGGAAAAAAAAAAATGGTGGGGACTGGCCACTCAGAGTGTCCTAGTCAACTTGGCAGTTGTATCTTTCTCCATAAGTAGATGAGCTGGCATTTTACATAAAAGACTCTTGTGAGTTTTATTAGCCTGGGTCAGTCCCCTGTGAGAATGATCAACTGTGGGAAAATGGCCAAAAAGTCTCATTTTTAGACTTCCAGAAAGAACTGAGGTCTAAATGCAGTGACGCCCCTCCAAGTTCTGCCTCTTGAGGACACTCGCCTGCTGAGTAAACTAGTCTCTCAGAAGGAGCAGGGAGGCCAGGTCCCCTTGAAAGAAAGAATCTCTCATTCAGAAGACCGTCCCATCTGGATCATACCAGAGGCATACAAAAGACATGAAGCAGAATACCCACCTTAAAAAAAAGGAACACAAATGAGGTTCGCCAAAACAAAAAAATAGAAATATGGTAAAAAGATATAAGACTATTATTATTGATTATTAAAAACTAAAGTAGAAGACCCAGGTAAACAGATTATGGTTGAAACTGAAATTTAAAACATAATGATGATTGTTTTAAAAAGAGGGAAGATACAGAAATAAAGGAGGAACTTTTCAAAGTACTAAGGAAAGCTCAGATATTTCCAGTCATGATAATATACTAATTCCAACATAGGAGAAGTCTACATAAGCCAATTTGCTGTCCATTAACTATCTCTGTGAATTACTTGTTCCCTCTTGGAATCTCTAAGAGTGAGCAAAGATCCTCATGCCACACTCATCCCAGCCTAGACTTCTCAACCTGATGCGCTGCTCCCAGACCTACCGTGAGCGCCTGGATCTCCTCTTCTGCCTCTGCTGTGGTCTCCTCCAGTTCTGTCTTCGCCTGGCGAAGCTGGCTCTCCAGGGCGGCCCGGGCAGCCTGCAGGGCTGTCAGCTGGGACTCGCGCTCTTGCAGGGACAGTTGCAGCTCCGTGAGCTGGCGCTTCAGCTCCAGTTTCTGTTCCTCATGCTCCAAGCTGACCTGAGAGAAAGAGACAAATGCTCATAAATGGGTCGTCATATGAATGTATCACTATGAATCCTACTATCATGTATAATTACAATGCACCAACAAAGAGAAACTTTTTTTAAAAAGAAATCCATAGGAGTGAGAATGCAGGATAATGTACAGTCAGCCCTCCAGACCCGTGGATTCAACCAACCATGGATTGAAAACATTCAGAGAAAAATAAACTGCATATTTAACTGAACATGTCTGAACACGTACAGACTTGCCATTATTCCCTAAATAATACAGTATAACAATGATTTACATCGCATTCTTTTTATTGGTACACTGGAATCACATATCATGAAGTTCAGAGCGACAGAGTCAGACATGCACACAGCACCTGGCGAGCGTCCCCCTATAGCATTTTCATTGTATTCTAAGTAATCTAGAGATGATTTACAGTGTACAGGAAGATGCATGTAGGTTCTGTGCAAACACTAGTTGGTTTTATGTGAGGGACTCGAGCATCACAGATTTTGGAATCACTGAGGGATCCTGGAACCAGCTTCCTGTGGATGCTGAGACTGTACACACTAACTGTCCCACACTTACAGACATTCAAATACTTGGGAAGGCTTCAAAAGAAAAACCACACAGCAAGAATCTTGAATGAAAATTATGGCAATTGTGCTTATTCAAAAAACATTTAAAGGTAACTGGATAAAATAACATATTAGTAACAGGGACACCTTTACAATTAGAATGCAAATGGAACAACAGGCTGAACTGTATTTATTTTAAATGTTTTTGTTCTGATCTGTTCTCCTTAGATGCCCCACATTAATGTCACATTTCGAGGTAATCATTCTTCCCTGCATCTGCCTATCCATCCACCTCTCCACTTAACATTTCATCCGTTCATTTAAGAAAAATTTACTCATCAACTTCTGTGTAAAAAGGAATATGGAGACAGATAAAATACAGTGTCCTTGCCTTCAAGTTGAGAAGAAAAACTGAAACCAACCATTCCCATATATTGTGGTCAGTGCAAAGGTCAGAACATGTAGAGATATTGTGGGAGCCTCAGTAGAGAGGCAGAGAAGCTAACTCAGAATTTGTTAAATTATTTTGAAGAATTTATAGGGGTCAAACAAGCAGATGAAAGGGGAAAGAAATTCCAGACAGGGAAAGCAAGATACCAAAGGTCTGGAGGTGAGTGAGAACATGGCATGTCTACTGACTTAACTCTCACAGGGTTGTTGTAGGGACCGATGCCAAGCACATAAGAGATGCTCGCTGCCCTCTGGGAGCTCACTGTCTACGGGGACAGAGGGTGGTGAGCTCAGTACTCCAGACCGTGGGGATACAAAGGAGCCGCCTGGAGAAGGCTCCCCAGCAATGGTGACACCCAAGTCTCAAAGGCTGTGGGGGTGGAGAGAAGAATGACTTGCCCAAAGCCCTAATCAACAGGATTTAGTGGTTAACTTGAGGTGGGGCAGAGAATAATGGACAGAGGGGGGTCAGATGTCTCCTGAATTCCTGGCCAGCACTGCACAGGGTGAGAGTGCTGGCTACAAGTAGGAAGAGGAGAAGAAGAGCCAGTATGAAGAGAAAAGGAAGAAATTCAGTCCCCAAGCTTTGAACTCAAGCCCCATGGGAGACATGCAAGTGGAGATGTCTAATGTCTACTGCAACGCAGGTCAGAAGCGCAGGGGAAAGGTCTGGGTTGGTAATCTAGATCCAGGAGTCCTTGGTGCATCAGGGAGAGCTGAAGCCAAGGCTGGGAGGTCACTCTAGTGGTGATGATGACAATGATGATGATGACAATGAGCTGATGGCAACCAACAGGACTTACGACATGCCAGGCACTGTACTAACTCACTTTGTCCTCATGAAAACTCAAGAAGGAAAGTACTACTAATACCCCCATTTTATAGATCGGCAAACTGTGGCACTGAGAGGTTAGACAACTGAGCAAATGTCAGATACCTGAAAAAAAGGCAGGGCTGGCTTAAGTCCAGGCTTCACAAACACTGTGCCTCGCTGTTCATCTTATTCAAATGCAAGCAGTCAGAGCAGGCTGGGGCTGAAAATCCCAATGCCCCTTGGTAAAACCAGAAGAGGCAGGTGACCGCAAGTCAAGAGGAGGTCAGGGAGCTGGCTGCTGGGTGATGAAAGGAGAACCCAGGAGTCCGGCACCTTGGTGACTCCACACTTTGCTGGAGGAGATGTGTCATTGCATACACAGGGCAGAAGGAAAGCCCAGGGCCCTTTAAGGTGAGCAAATGTGCCCTTAATCTCAATAGCAGCATGTTGCCAAGAGAAGAGGGACTGGCCTTATTATATTTAGAGCTAAACTCCAAAACTCCCAGGGAGAATACAGAGCCCAGAACCTCTCATGAAATTTTAAGTTTCTCCTACCATCCTTGGGGAGCTAGCTACACTGATTCAAGTAAAAAGTAACAAGCTTCCCTGGGGACATTTTAATTGCCCAGATGAGCTGCAGTTGCAGGGCAGCCTTGGTAAGACACACTTATGTGAAAGAGAAGGCAAAAGACAGCCAGACAATGTTCCTGGGCTAAAGAAATCTGCCTGGGTTATTTACACTCAAGCTCTTAAGGCTGACTCTGCTGGGAAGAGTAAAAATATAGCCCAGATAATAAGATTTAGACCACCACATAAGGCTTTCAGACAACCTAGAGCAATGACTTTCAAGCTCCAGAGAGGATAAGAATCACTGGGGAACCTGTTAAAAATGCAAATTCCTTTACCCCTTTCTGACTTCATTTTAAAAAGCTGAAGAGGACATGGAGGACGCTGCATTTTCAGACACTCCAGGCAATCCTGACGGATGGGTACACACCTGGATAACCCCTGAGAAACATGAGATTGTGCATTTTTTCTGTCCTTTGGAGAAGTGCCTTCATTTTAACATTTTGAGACACACAAATTGAGACACACCTGAAGATGGGTATTCCCCAAGGTTTAGTCCTCAGACCTGTCTGCTTAACAGTCTTTTCCTTAAGAAAGATCATCAGCTTTTTGAAGAACTCCATCACAAATACGTGAGTACCTACTGTGCACGGTACTCTCAACCAGGTCCCCAGCTTTCAATGCCACTTTTCACTATTCCAGTCCTGCTTTTGCAGGGCCAGCTAGCCCTGGCCACTAGGCTGAAAGCCCTGAGATCAGAAACTAGTCTGTTATCACCACTAGATACCTGGCTAGTAATTGGCAAGTAGGCATTTAATAAATACACATTGAATACATGAATATAACTTCATGGCTTCAATCGGCCTCAAGATAACTACAACCAAATTTGCTGTATTTTCTTTTAAAAAACAAAAACCCGCTAAAGGAGGAAATGTTCTGCTTCCATTTACATAATCCCCGCATGACCCGAGGAGGGAGGTTCATCATCACTGATGCTTTGCAGATGAGGAAATTGAAGCACAGAGAGATTCGGGAGCTTGCAAAACTAATAGAGGTTGCAAAACTAACAAGAAGTGGAGGTAAATTCTAACCCAGACCCATGTGGTCCAGTCTATGTTCTTAATCGCCATGCACAATGCTTCCTGCATATGCATTGATTTATTCTGGGAAGCTGGTTGTTTTGGGGCTGAATCCTCTCCCCCCAAAAAAACCTCTCAGGAGATCACCCCTCACTCTCACCTCCCTCAGCCTTGTTTCTAGCTCCAGCAGCCGGTTTTTGTCGCTGTGATCTTGGTGGCTGATTTTCTCCAGCTGTTCTTCCAGCTTCCGGTTCTGGGCCTCCAACTTCCCAGCCTGGGTCTCCAGGTAAAATTTCTGTTGCCTGAGTTCTGAAATCATCTCTTCCTGGGCCTTCCTGGTGGGGGTCGGGGGAGGAGCCAAACAAAATCACACTCGTGTCGGAGGTGGACTTTTCTCCTCAGAAGGACAGACAGAAACAGGGTGAGAGGTGTCCTCGTTAAGTGGACTGTGGTCCTTCCTAGGTTAGCTTCCTCCTGGTCTGTCCTCCTAGGCACAATCACAGCATGGGGAACCTGGGGACCATTCAGTCCTACTGCTCAGAGTCCCTCACTGAGGGGATTAAGCATTGTCAAGGGGAATGTGAGAGATACATTTCACTCCTGTGGCAGATCTTTTTGTTTTTTCCTTTGAGAGTCTGTATAGGCGAGCAGAAAGGGACCTCCTTAGAGTAGTGTGCCCCAACAGCTCATAACACAAGCTCTGGGAAGAAGTTTCGATGAGGAGAAAGAATACTGTTCCTTCTAGATCTCTGCAGGACTTCCTCACCTCTCCCCCAAACTGCTTACAAATACCAGAAAGTAGAACAACTCAAAGACCAAAAAGCAATCTACTAAACTGTTTTAGATTAAAATGAGAATGTTTTGAAAGTTCTCTAAAGAGAGAAACCTAAGGGGAAAAAGTTCCTGGAGACGGCAATTCTTCAGGTGAGGAGATCATGACCAAAGTGCTCCTGCACTCCAGGCCTCCTGCCCTCAGGCATAGCCTAACTGCTGCAAAGTGGACTGCCAACTGGGTGCATGGGATCACCTACTGATTACAGGAGGCGATTCTGGGGAACAAGGACAGCAGCTTTCCAAAAGCAAACTATAAATAGCCTCATTAGAGAGAGCAAAACACTGTAATCTGAGGGTAATTTGAGGTAT
Source organism: Glis glis (assembly GCA_004027185.1). NCBI lineage: Eukaryota > Metazoa > Chordata > Mammalia > Rodentia > Gliridae > Glis > Glis glis. The sequence goes on along the minus strand of PVJS01000488.1, from coordinate 60,080 downwards.
TTAAGAAAACCCAGCTCAAAAGAGAGGGCACGGTGGAGTGAGACCACTAAAGAGAGGGCAAAATTACACAAGTATAGGAGGACTGGGCCAAAGTACAGAAGTAATTAACTCTGCCCCAGCTCCATCCCAGAGAAGGAGAACTGTTTATGTGCCAAGAGAGAAAAGCATAATAATGTACAGTTAGAATCTCAATACTTACATGTTCCTTTGGGTAAAGAGGCTGCTGTTTGCTGCAAGTTTATTGGCTTCCGACAGTTCCACTATCCTCTGTTCCAGGGATCTGATTTTGGAATCCATAGCGTTGATCATCTGAAATACAGCGGACCTTTGAAACCTCACATGTAATTATTTAGAATAGGATTAACATGGGCCATGTGAGCCAAGGTACAAGTCTCATCTGAAATGCCTGCAGTTTGGCCAGAGGTAATGGGGCTCCACTAGGCTGCTCCCTGAAGATCCCAGATATCACCAGTCAGGTGGTAGTAAGTTGTTTTCAAACCACAATTAAAGGTCCCCACACTAGCTAAGTGGCTTGCATTAAAAACACACAGAAGAGCCGGGTGTGGTGGCTCATGCCTGTAATTCCAGTACTTGGGAGGCTGAGACAGGAGGATCACAGGTTCACAGCCAGCCTCAGCAACTTAGTAAGGCCCTCCGCAACTTAGTGAGACCTTATTTCAAAATAAAAAATAAAATAGGCTGGGGGTGTAGCTCAGAGGTAGAATGCCCCTGGGTTTAATCCCCAGTACCACAAAAACAAAAACAAAAACAAAACAAAAAACCACACTCACAGAAGGATCTGTTCAGGAACCTGACATCCCAGGACTAAGCAGGCCTCCTTATATTCCTGTGTCATCTGCATGTGACCTGAGCCTACAGGAGGCTCTAACATGATCATGAAGTTCATATTTACCACATCATATTTCTTTACGTTGGTGTTTCTCTCAATAAACTGAATAAGAACTGGGGGTGGGGGTGGGGGGATCAAGTAGGGTGAGTGCTGGTTAAAAATATAATTTCCCAGGACTCTCCCTTACAGATTTTTTTTTTTGTACTGAGGATTGAACCCCAGTGGCATTCTACCTCTGAGCTATACCCCCACTCCTTCTTTTATTTTGGAACAAGATCTTGCTAAGTTGCTGAGGGTCTCACTAAGTTGCTGAGGCTGGTCTCAAAACTGTGATCCTCCTGTCTCAGCCTCCCAAGTACTGAGATCACAGGCAGGTGGCAAGGTGCCCAGCCCCTCCCTTATCGATTCTGATGTGGAAAGTCTGCACGGGGTCTGAGATAATATGAGCACAGTATTAACGAGCAGCACAAGTGGACCTTATGAGCTAGTTCTGAAACTACTGCCCACATGGATTCAAAAGGAGGAACAGGCAAGAGAGCAGAGGAATGCGAGAGAAGGAGGGCCACAGGGCATTCTGTCAGGGGCATTGTGAAGAACCGCATTCTAGTGGACAGCACATCAGCATGAATTATTAAGCAAGAATACAAAATTGGCCATCAGAGCCACCAGCTCCATTGCTACTTTTAGGACAGGAAGCCATTTCAGAGACAGCTTCCTATGACCTACGAACTCCACAGATTACACAGAAATAAGAAGTCGCCAGATGAAATGCAGTCTTCCCAAGTGAGTGATTCTTGGCACATTTTAAAAACCCTCCTTGGAAAATCGGCTTTGCTGTCCTTCTACCTACCGCCTTCTGCTCACTGAGAATCTTGCCCTTCTCGTGGGCCTCCTCTTCATGTCTCTGCATCATGTTCTCCAGGCTCTCCTTATCAGCCAGGTCTTTCTTTATCTGATTGTCCAACACCTATGGAAACAGAAGAGGAAGTGAACGTTCTTGGTAGCCAAGCTGAGTGGGAAAGACTAAGCTGGGGCATTTGAGAAAAAAGGAGGGAAGAGAGGAAAGCAGTGGAGATCCCGGAGGCCTCCACAGTCCAGAGCAAAGAGAAGGCAAGATCAGGATGAGATGAAGAACTTAGTGTCACCCTCAAAGGGCAAGTAACAGGTGGACCTGAACTAGGAGCTTACTTTAAAATCAGCAGCCAAAATACCAGAGCATTATATCCAGAACGAGAGGGGAGAAAGACCTCTCTAGTGATCTAGACTAGAAAATAAAGTTCTTAGAATCTGCAAACATTACCTGGGGACAACTTTTCCTTAGCCAGTGCACCAGTAGTTTTCAAAACATTCCTTGCTCCTAATTTATACAAAATTACTTCTGGATATTCCTGAACTATGTGTGGAGGGAGAGAAGCTGGAAATAGAGGAAGTCTGTTTGACCAAGGCCGATGTTCAGAATTAGCCAGGGACAAGATGATGTTGCCCACGAATAACATAGGTGGACAGTCAATAGATGGATAAGACAACATAAAAGAAAGAAAAAAAAAATGCCTCTTTCCTCTGGTCCAGCTAGGGAAAAAAAAAAGGTAACCAGAAAGAGAACCCTTTCCCCGGGGAAGAGAAATCATGTGTTCTCAAAGCTGAGAACAGCACTGTAAGCACCTAATATTCCCCAGAGGAAAAAATAAAATAAAACAGTAATGGTGTCTGTCACCAAGCACCAGCTTGATCTAATGTTCTGCCAGGTACATACGGCTCTGCCAGTTGCCAAACAAGAGAAAAAGAAAACGTCATAACTTGCCCGAGCCTCTGACAGCCAATGCTTCTCATCACAGAGAATCCATTCTGCTTTTGCAAATGACACCAACTGCATCGAGAAGGACAACAGGGTGCTGGGAATAAAGCTGGAAGAATTGGGGTCACAGATGGGATTGATGTCTGCCTTGCCCCAATGTCTATTGTGAAGGGGCCTTCACAGATCATGGAGACATTGTCCCTAAAAAGAGCCAATCAGCAGGGAAGGGGTCCACATAATAAAGGAAAGAACAAAATTCAAAAAGGGCTTTAAACTAGAACTGACTGATGAAATAAAGAGAATGGGAGTTGGTGGAGAAGAGCAAAAGGTGGAGAACAGGGTCAGGAGAAGAGGGAAGTGGATCAATAAGATGATAAGTGGCCCACTCTCTTGGACGTCTGAGTGTGATGCTAAAATTATGAGCAAGAACAGGGTAGAATCTAGGGTATGATCATAATTATTACTAAAATGGCCTTATAAAGGCTAGAACAGGATGCATAAAGCGGGACAGGTTTAAAAGGCATGGTTTTGTATGGATTCCTGTAGGGAAGACAGAAGAAAACAGATCTTTCCCTGACATTCCCTGGGATCTATAAAACAAAGTTCTTTTGCTCTAGCAGGGAGCAGAGCCCATGTAATATCTGAACCAGATGTGCTCCTTTTCTGGGAGGTGCTAAAGCAATGAAAGACATTTTCGGGATAACTTTTCAAAGTAAGTAAGACCTCAGCTTTGGCAGTGATAGAATCCAATAGAGGTAACTGTGGACCAGAAGGGACAAGGCACTATCAGCAATGGAAGCATCTCTCTGCTTTGACAGGGTTCAACTGGCAGAAGGATAAACAAGATGTGAAGTAGGAGAAAAGCTAGGACTTTGCTTTTTTTTTTTTTTTTTGGTACTGGGGATTGAACCCAGGGGCATTCTATCCTCCGGGCTACACCCCCAGCCCTATTTTTTATTCTTTATTTTTGAAACAAGGTCTCACTAAGTTGTGGAGGGCCTCACTAAGTAGCTGAGGCTGGCCAAGAACCTGGATCCTCCCATCTCAGCCTCCCAAGTACTGGAATTACAAGCATGCGCAACCAAGCCCGGCTTAAGGACTTTGTTTAAAACGAGTGATTCCACTCAAGATACCTAAGTCAATTAAATAGAACATGGCCTTTGATAGGAACAGTATCATCACCCAAATCACAGAATAAGTTTTACGAAGGGTCACTGTCATACTGTATATAGTGTCATCATTTTCTTTTCTTTTCCTTTTTTTTTTTTTTTGTGGTACCGGGGATTGAACCCAGGGGCATTCTATCTCCGGGCTACACCTCCGGCCCTATTTTTTATCCTTTATTTTGAAACCGGGTCTCACGAAGTTGCGGAGGGCCTCACTAAGTAGCTGAGGCTGGCCGCGAACCCGGATCCTCTGGGCTCAGCCTCCAAAATACTGAGATTACAAGCGTGCGCCAGCACGCCTGACTCAGTCTCATCATTTTCTGAAAACTAGTTTATTCCAAAGACAAAAATGTAGAAGGCAGTAAGAATTCCAAACTAAAAGGACTGGTATATAAAATGCAAAATGCACAAAAGTAGCGGGAGGTCACATGAGAATACTTTGAGGTCATTTCTGGGGGTTATTTTCACACACACACACCCCCCCCCCACACACACACACACACGATACCAATCTATTCAAACTCCCAATAAATATCAAGCAGGATAAATAAAAAGAAATCAACATCTAGATACCTCACAGTAAAATTTCAGAAGAATTAAAGCTGCAGTAAAATTTTAAAGAAAAAGACGAACAAAAATAATAGATTACTTTCAAAGACAACAAACTGACAGATGACTTCGCAACAGCAATACTAAAAGCCAAGAGTTGATGGAAAGTATCTTTGAAGAATGTTATAGAAGTTAAGCCAACCTAGAATTCTATCCCATCTCAGTGGCAAAGCACTTGCCTTGCAAGTGCAGCACCCTGGGTTCAATCCCTGGTTCCAAAAAGACCCCCCAAAAAAACAAAACAAAAAGAAATCTCTTCAAGAATGAGTGTGAAATAAACACACATCAGACAAACACAACAGAGAGAGCTTATCACCAGCAGATCTTCACTAAAAAAGTTCCCAAGGTTATATTTAAACCAAAGGAACCAGGGAACAGGGGCCGAGGTCTGGAATGCAGGAAGGAAATTAAAAGCAGAGAATGTGGCGAGAGCATGCCTAAATCTAAACTGTCATGGAATGTACAGCAGTGGGGTAAAAAAAAAATTAAAGATGGAATTGAAATATGCAACGTCCAAAATAATTTTTTTTTAAATTTCAAACCCTAAAAGCTTCCACCGTGGAGTAAGGACAGCATTCATCCCACACAGTCCTTTGTCTAATAAGAAGTGGCCACAAGAGCCCGGGAAGAGGGGAAAGCAACATGGTGCTATAGAAGGAATGCCAGGGAAGATCAGAAAGTATCTTTACTTTAATTTTCTCCTCGTAGTGCTGTTCCTTCTGTTTCAGGTGTACTTCTAGGTGCTGGGCTGAGACTTGAGCCTCCCGGTGTTTCTCCTCCAGTTCCTGGACACGAAAGAGCAGAAGGTCAGGCGTGCAAAGGGAAGCACGTGGCCAGTGAACCTTAGACACTCACAAGGAACATGACTGTGGCACACGTGCCACAGGTAACAGGCAGCTGCTCCTCCATTACTAGCCTTAGGCTCTCGGGAAGGAAACCACCACCATGCCTTGGCCCGGGCTTTCCAAGTCCAAGTATTTGCACACACACACATATACATATACACAGCTGATAGGCTGTGAGGCCCGGGATCAGAAATACATCAGCATGACAGGTCAAACAAAGGCAGCTGTTCAATTTGGCACAGAGAAACAAGGGTTACAAGGCAACATTGGAAAGTTTAGCACAGCACAAAGCCCTGACCACTGTTCTTGAGCCTCAGGCCATTTTCACTGTTAGGACAGCTTTAAATGAGAAAAGTAATTTTAATTTATTATAGTAATAGACAATATTTTGTATTATTGCTCAAGAACCCTAGCTAAAAAGGAAAACTAATATTACTATTTAAGCACTTCGAGTTTTTTATTTATTTATTTTTTGTGGAACTGGGGATTGAACTCAGAGGCATTCTACCTCCGAGCTACACCACCAGCCCTATTTTTTATTCTTTATTTTTAAAACAGGATCTCACTAAGTTGCGGAGGGCCTCACTAAGTAGCTGAGGCTGGCCGCAAACCTGGATTCTCCGGTCTCAGCCTCCCAAGTACTGGGATTACAAGCGTGCGCCACCACGCCCGGCTGCACTTCGAGTTTTGAATGATTATTTTAACTGGCTGGTATGTGGAGAATGTGAATAGTGGGAGATATGTATGTGATATAATGTATACATGAAACGATACTAATGGGAACAAAGACAAACATAAAATACACTCAAAATAATGATGAAAAATACATGCATACATATTAAAGACAGGAAGAGAATTTGGAGTAATACAAATAACTCAAATTTAAGGTTCTCTTAGATCTTTTATTGTTAAGTTCTCTGCTTTTACACAAAATTGTAATTCATTTGAAAATTATACCAATTCATTTGCCACTGTATTATAAACTGATCTTTTAAAAGGCAGCATTCAATTCACTGAAACATTCTCTACACGCACAGATAGCTGCATCTAAATTAATTCTTATGAGTCTGGACCCATTAGTTAATTACTGATATAAAAGTCATTACTCCAAGTTTTCATCTCTTCACACTATTATGAAATTTCTCTTTGAAGTGGAAGCAATTATGAGAATTTTGAAGAATGAGGAAATTATACAGGATATGTCCATAAAAATGGGGGTAAAAAAAGTACTTTGAGATTCACATGCATATAAAATGTTAGTGATTAAGCCTTTGAAATTCTAAAGTCTGCAAGCATGGGCTTTGTTTGGGGGCCATTAACATGCTCAATCTTAAGACCAGGTGCACACAATCTACTGCCATCTAACAGATGTGATCTTGGAAAGTTGAATGTAAACAGGATTCTAATTAATAAAAACATTTTTAAGGGCTTTATGTGTACCCACTAAAGGATCACCCGCAATGACTTCTTTGATTAAAGCAAAAGATTTTGCTGTAATGAGAGCCCCAATTATCTATGTTGCAAGTTCTTATCAGAACAGCAAATATTTTAAAGCAAATGACGTTTGGGGATCTGTTTCCCAGCATCATCATTACATAACAGTAGGAAAGACCACTCTTCGCCCCCATCCTGGTACCGCAGCCTAAGCATAGGGTTCTTGAGCAAAAGGCACCTTTGGCTAAATGAAGTCACAACCACAAAGGTACTCAGGCAGGTGGCAAAATACATTCGGACAAAGAAATCCACTTATTTTTCCTTTCAGTTAGAAATCTCTTCTTAGTTTCAGTCCTCATCGCATAACACAGAAATGGAAATCAGAATCTAAAAATAGGTCATAACTCAGATACCTGAGACTGACAACTTTAAGACCAAATGTTTGGTCTAGATATGAATGGGAGTTTAACAACATATAATCCGAGAATGCAGAAGTCTGTGCTCCTGCATTTGAATTGCAAATGAACCTTTGGAAAAGCAGATATTACAAATCTGACTGCTTGGTGGTTTGGCATTTTTTGTTGTTGTTGTCATTTTTTACACGTATTTTTTCTCCATGTATCGGATCAACTCTTCAGTTGTTTTATACAAATACTGTTGCTCATTGCTTTATTTCCAGCTCCTGCAACAGTGCCTGACACATAGTAGAAGCTCATTAAATATTTGTTGAATGAATGAATGAACACATCACCATTAAACAGCAAAACATTTTGCAACCACAAGAGAGTTAACCACTTCGTTTGTACCAAGCAAAGGGAGAGCAGTGGTGGGATCTAATTTTAATCACAACACAATTCAGACACTTGACAATAGCCAAGAGAAACTCTGGTGAGGGGACAAGAGAACAGAAAGGCCAGACTAACAGTCACATTTGTCTTTGTGTACAGACATAAAAATATATATGAAGACTGGGTGTCAGAGCAAAATGATTTAACCAATTCATCTCTTACCCATCTGTTCAAGAACATCCATATATTTATGAGCATACATAGAAAAATGTATCAAGTGTCAAAGGGTTTGGGTTGGGTTGGCTATTAAGTACTGTAGATAAACCTATAAGTTGGCCATCCTTTAATCCTAGTGCCTCATTTCCCAAAAGTGATGCCAAGAGAGAGATGAAGCGACCTGCTCACCACCTCGCCTCCTTATGGGGGAGAGCAATGGGCAATTGAGAGTGTCTCCTGGGGGCAGGCAGGAGGGGGCTCTGAAGGGACTCCAAGTCATCGCTGCGTCTCTCAATGTCATGTCAATTTTCTGGCTTTGGGGCTGAGATCCAAGGAGAGAGCCCTTGAAGGTGTTGCCTTCCTCCCTGGCAGGGGCAAAACTTCAACACACCTGCATCTTGAACCACCCGAGCCTTCCTTGATTAAGTTAATTTGGTCAACAGAGCATGAGACGGAATCTGGTTGATTAAAAAACCTAAAAAAAGATCTGCTACATCTAAGGAAATTGAAAAAAAATAATAATAACCAACTGTAGCAGAGAAAGTGAGTGGGAGACCATGGATCTTTGACAAATACTACTCTGAGAAAAACAATTTTGTATGACTAATTTCTTTCTTTAAAGTCAAGAATGCAGGTTTTGGTCGTAAAGGTCTAAAGCTCTGCCGATAGAAGGGTATAAATGCTCCTATAAAAATGTATCGAAAATGACAGATGCATGCTCTACTAAAAAATGTCAGGCAGTGGCAAACAGAGCAAAAAATAATATTGATGGATCTGTTACCAGTGCTGAAATGTCCAATATTTGTTTTTTCACACTATTCTATGATGTGGTGCACACTGAGTCCACCTCTCTTAAGTTACCTACTAAGTGATACCTCCCCTGCAGTAGCATTTAATTCTTCTTCTTACCCCCTTCCCTTTGCAACCTCTAACCTGTTATCTTTGAACTTTGCAACTTTCGTTCCTGCTCACCAGAATTTTATCAGCCATCTGCTGGATCTGTTGGGATTTTGTCTGGATGTCATCCTTCAGTCTGTTTTCTCTACGCTCCATGGTCTCTAGTCTCTTTACCTTGTTCTCCAGAGAATGGCGGCGTTCCTGTAGATCATGAATCAATCAGAGAGTTTTAATGGAGCAACCGCTATGGGCATTATCACCTGCACCGTGGGAAAGAGCCCTTAAGAAGAATATGCTCGAATCAGGAGGAAAAGTCTCGGGCACCTGAAGCAAGAGTGAGGAAGATAAGACTATAATTCAGGTGCTCAGCTGGGTAGAATACAAGAGTGCATTCATTCATTCAAATATTTACCAAGCACCTACTATCTGCAAAGTACCACGCTAGGTGTCACAGGAAATACAAGAGGAAGATGATGCAATCCCCGCCCTTGGAAAAGATAAGACAAACACAAATAAACACAATACAGGTTAAGGTGGGGAGAACCACAAAGCAGACAGGTGCACGTGCCATGGGAGGGGCCAGGCAGAAGGAGGACTTTCTACTGCACAGCGGAGCGGTGGAGTGAGGGAGGTATGAGCTGTGTAGAAGGATGGGTATTGAGGTTTGGAGTGGGGAGGGCAGGGGAGGAGGGTGGACTGTGTTGCACACAAAGGGAAGCCCATCGGCAGAAACACAGAGCTGGACAAGAGCCAGTGTGGGCCTCGGGGAAGCCCAGACTGGCTACAGTATAGGATGAGTTAGGGGGAAAGCAAGTGAAAAGGAGAAAGGACAGCATCTGTAGGTCACATAGTTGAAGAGTTTCATGAACCAGTCTCGGGGGTGCACCTAAGATTTACAGAAACCCTGAAAGGTCTGGGATGGGGTAGGGGTACTTGGAATTGATGAATCTTATACTGTGTGCACTAGCTGGGAAGGAGGAGAGACTAGACACAGAAGATCAAGAAATTACTACATTAATTAGCAAAGAGGAGAAGGGCCTGAGCTGCAAGGAAAGCTACAGTAATGAGTGCGTGCGGGCTGAATGGGAGAGACGGCACGTCTGTATTTATAGGACTGAGTGACTCATTGAGTGGCAGGGTCCAAGGACAAGTAGATGACGCCAAGGTTTCAAGCCTGGGGTGACCGGAAAAATGATGGTGGCCCTGACCAGCATGAGGAATTGAGAAGGGAGACTGGCTTATGGGGAAAGACACAGTATTCATTCTAAATTTGAGGCACTGGCCAGACCCATATGGCATTTCAGGGGAGCAGTGGGAAAGAGCCAGCATGGTGGGCACAGCCCCAAAGAGCCATGTGCCAGCAGATTCACACCCAGACCGTGATGGGGAAATGCAAAGATCAGCAGGACAGTGGGGTCAGCCATGGGACGGGCATTCTGTGAAACAAGTACCAAGGGCTGGGGGAGATAGAGACAAGGAAGTGTCACTTTTATCCTATATTCACCTGTACTGCTTAAGTTTTCACAAGGAAAAGGCACTCATGTATTTTCCATATAATCATATATATGATTTCAACAACAACAACAACAAAGAATTTGAGTGAGAGACAAGGCCCCAAAATATAGATCTGAGAGTCATCAACACGTGAGTAATAGCTGAAACCTTGAAAATCAATATGTCATTAACATCATGGGAGGCAGCCAGGCAAAAGAGGGAAGAAAAAGAAACACGCCGAGGAGAAGTTACGGTGAGCCTGTGTAAACATAAATTCTCCCAGATTAGTGAGGAGGTCAGAAGGAAGCAAATGGGAAAGCTTTTGTCCAGACATCTTGCAACTTGGAGCTTGTGAGAGATCTCTTTCCTCTTGAGGGGGGAGAAGGTTTCCAAGCCTGTTGGATTTCAAAGGGATCGTCAGAGGGAGACAGTTTGGTCAAACACAAGCAAGTGATGGTTCTGCGGTTCCTTCCCTCGGCTTAGCCACGGCCAGCTCAGCCAGTCGCCGGGGTCAGTCCATCACGGGCTGGAGGACCCTGCTTACCTCGGCTTCAACCAGCTTCTTTCTTATGCCTTCTGAAGAGTCTTCGCGGTTCTGCAGCTTCTCCAGCTCCCTCTCAGCTCGCTCCTTCGCCTGGCGGATATTCTGCAGCAGCTCAGTGGCCTCTGTGCTGGCTTTTACCGCCTGCAAGGAAAGAAGGTACAGGACACAGATGTACAAATTTATTCATGTGCAAAAATGGTGATGATACCCTAAATGGGAAAAGCAGGTAATGCTGAGTATATTATTATATCCATTTTTCAAAACATGAAAGCATTCTTTTTATTCTGTATTGCATCTATGTTAAGGTGCACTTTTTAACACAACTGAATTTGGAAGGCATCCTACAATGAAAATTGGTGTATTTTTCTTTCTTGTGGTGCGTATATAACAATCACTTACATCGTCAGCTCAATACAATATAATGAATGCAAATGATTGATCTACTTAGGAATTAATGTATTTATCTCTGACCAGTCATTTTCTTCTTATTTTAATTATCTCACTTGCTAACTTTCCTATATGGAATTTGTACTCCTTTTACAAGAACAAACAAGATAAAAGCTATAATTTATTTTTTTCTTCAAATAAATACCTTTCAAAGAATATAATAGCCATAGTGTTGATAACAACAAATTCACATTTATAAAAAAAAAGTTTAAACTCTTAAAGTTAATTTTGTATTTATTATTTATTTTTATTTGGGTCTTACCTACACTACACGTCCTATAACATTACAGGAAAGATCTGACTTTATTAGACTAACAATATCACATGTATTTTGCTTTAAATTAAATTTTAAAAAGTAGAAACTGCAAGAAAACTCCAACTCTGAGACCTACATGATCCCATATAGGAGCCACTGAGCATAGAGCCACTGAGCACTTGAAATTCATTTTTAAAGAAAAATTTATTTTTAAAAGTTTACTTTTGAGTTAATTTTATGTTAAATTAAAAGGGGAACTGGTATTTGGTGGGTGTAGAGTTTCAGCGTTAAAAGATAAAAAATTTCCAGAGGTGTTACACAACCACATGAATGTACTTAGCACTACTAAACTGCACACTTAGAATTAGTTAAGACGGTAATTTAATGGTATGTTTTTGTTGTCACAATAAAAAAAAAAGAGATAAAAATTTGGTCTGTTAAGCCAAGCCAGCAAATGCAGGCACAATGTTCTCATGCGAGAGCCACGCCCCACAACTGCATTCATTCCGGCTCCTTCATTAAACGTTTCAAGTGTGCAAATAGAGAAGGCTTAAAAATTACTGAGAGTAGATCTCAAATGTTCTCACCCCCAAAAAATAAGGATGTAAAGTGATGGGAATATTAACTAGCTAACTCATTCACAACTGTATACATATATCAAAACACCATGTTGTACATCATAAATACATACAATTTTTATTTGTCAGTTAGACCTTAATAAAGCTAGGGGAGAAATAAGTTCATGAAAATCTTTAAAAATAAACATAGAAGCAGGGCCATGGCACAAACTTTGCCGGATGCTGTCTACCAACACACCCCCTTCCCCAACCACGTGGTGACTCCAGGGATGCTCCAGCTGCCCTCCAGGCAGGGGTGTTTCCGATGGACGCAGTCTGCCTGAAGAACAGCCCAGGCTTTTCCTACAAATGTGCGAAATGGGGAGGCTGGCCCCTGAGGCGCGAGAAGCCGCCGCTTGGGTTCTGTCATAGTATAATTAGAACTTTTACTTGAGAGTCTCACACAGCTTGGTTTTTAAAAATAAACACTACTGACACATCTCAAAAGGAAAAAGTATATTCAGAACGCTGATATTTTCAGGTAATAGCTTACTCCCCCTTCATTTTCCTCAGTGCTGAGTGACTAATTCTGTTTCTTTCATCTGCAGTGCTCCGGGACGAGGCAAAGAAAGGTATATGGAAATGGGGGTAAGTTCCTGAAAATTCACCTCAGGCTTACCTTTTCTAGCTTCTCTTGAAGCTCCCGGATTTTAAGCTGCTGTTCAGCATTGATCTATAATTAAAACCCCAGGAAATAAAGCAAAAGGCAAATTGGCATTAATATCTTGCAACATTTAGTTCTGCCCTAGGTCCTTGACATGTCTGTGGGGTATTCTAGGTTGTTTTCTAGGACCCACTGATGACAAGGAAGAACAATGGCCTATCAGAGAAGTCTCTGGATGGCCCATGTGGACTTTTCTCTTTAACTAAGCAACATATAAGCAGTAACAAGAGACTCAAAGTTGTACAGTGCCTTAACACAATACAAATTTTCTTTTCTTTCATATATATATATATATATATATATATATATATATATGTTTTCCTAATGTTGGGGTTTATGTGTAACTGTGAGGAGGCATGACAAACAATGAAGTGTCTTTTATCCTTTTCACAACCATAGCTAAAGCTAAACATGGTCACCTGGAGGTAGACCATCAAATTAAACCTGGAGGGGATGGGAGTGTAGTTCAGTGGGAGAGCATGTGCTTAGCATGCATAAGGCCCTGGTTAGATATCCAGCACCAAAAAAATAGAATAAGCCTAGAAGAGAGTTCTCAAATCCTTGCAAAAGTATTCTTACTCAACAACTGGCCACAGACAGTAACATTAAGAAATCTATGCCACATAGCAAAACCAATCACAGAAAACTTACCTTCTCAAGTTTGGAATATTCTCCGACTTCAGGTTTGCCTTGATCCTTAGCCTGCAATTTTAAAAGACACAACATATTGGGAAACCTCAACAACCTCAAAGTCTTGTAGACAACACTACCAGTTGTCCTTTCTTGGTCTCTGTGACCAAAGTAATAATAACAAGCAATAATAAAGTTATCTCCTATACATTTCCAAGGTATTCCATTATTTCTCAAACGTATACTCACTAAGCTAGTGTCCCCTTCTATCTTGCTAAGATCATCCGTGACTGTGCCCAGAGAGCATTCTCCTGGGGGATGGCTGACTACCTTCATCAGTTTATGCTGACATTCTGTTGCTTTCCTTTTGAATTCTTCAGCCGCGAGCCGAGACTCTCTCAGCTCAGATTCGTAGAGATCACTCCGTCTTCTTGCTGAGACAAGGTCCTCTTCCAACTGGTTCATCATCAACCTCATTTCCTCCACTTGAGCCTGGTACTCCTAAAGAGCAGGCAATGGGAATAATGGTAAACTCTAGAACTCTGATAAAGGGAAACAGGCTGTGAACACGGAAGGATACTGACCACAGAGGAAGATGCACATTGAAGAGACAATGGCAAAGGACAGACCCACAGTCACGGAAAGAAGATGACTGGGAAGATGGACCCAGAAAGAGATACCGAGTGAGTAAAGGGGAGGGGCGTCGGGGGAAGAGGAGGGAGGGAAGAATATTAAGTGTGTGCACTGCTTTCATGTAGAACATGCATCTTGAGTAAATCCACTGGGGGCACACGGCTGATAATACATCCTCTGAGCAAATGGCATGTACAGCACCTTAAGGCACGACGCAGGAGGGCTGCGAGCGCCGTTCTTTAAAGGAAGATAAACTGCCCGTGTGTAGTGCTCCTCCAAGGAGAATCATTTCTATGGATTTGTCCTTTAGAAGTCATGTGCTCCTAACACAATTAGATATGGTACTAGTTTTTAAAATTAACCTTTCAGACGGCACCAGAGGGTAATTGGAAATCTCGGTGGAAAGCATCCGGGAAGGTGAAACTCATCATTGTCAGTTTCTCGCCATTAATTTTTCTGGGCCTAAAACTGAAGGATGAGCTTAGCATCGCTCTGCAATGCGAGTCACCCTGAAATTTGGAAGAGTCACAAAACACTGGCTTAGGACAAAATAACCTGTGAGAGAAATTCTCAGGAAAGAATTATCTTGTTCTCCGGAGCAAAACCTTTAAAGTGATCCCAACGGCCCGACCTTTTCCAAAATCAATTTCTAAAATCGAAACAGAATATTTGAATATTTGAATTGAGGCTTTTTTCATGGTGTGGGGTATGTGGTACTGGGGATGGAACGCAGGGGCCTTCTACTTCCAGGCTACACCCCCAGCTCTATTTTTTTTTAAATTTGGAAACAGGGTCTCACTAAGTTGCTGCAGCCTCCCAAGTTTGGGATTACAGGTGTGCGCCACCACACTTGGCTCATGATGGGATTTACCAGATGAAATGGGCAATGGCTTAAAAAACTTGGGAACTGAGTATGAAAATATTCTTTATTAGCAAAATCAAGGTTAAGGATTATGAATGAATACTTATCAAGGGGAAGGGGGGGAAGAGGGGACACAGAATGAAAAGAACAAGGAATTAGATCAAGATTATCTTTGACATTCATAAAATACAGTAACATCTCTAAGATTTGTTCTCCCAAGAAATAACTGGTAACAATTGAGCAAGGATTTTTTAATCAATAAATTGCAATTTATGTTTTTTAAGTAACGGGGTATTATGTACACATTTCACCTCATTGCAGCGGGCAATCTCCTGGTATGCACTAAAGGGGAGATGTTGTTTTTACAAAACATGACGGTTTTCACGGAAGCACCTCTCTCCCTGTGTTGTGGTAGAGGAGAAGGGAAAGCATGAGTCCAGACATAGTGTGGGTTTCATTTCACTCCTTCCCTCCTAAAAGCACACTGCTATTGAAGGCCAGTTCTCGGGATCCTGGGCACAGGGTTTCCTGGGTGATGCTACATGAGACAACCAAAGATCTTCATGTGTGTGTGTGGTGGGGGAAGGGGTGCTGCGGGTTGAACCCAGGAACATTCTACCTCTGAGCTACACCCCCAGTCCATTTTATTCGTTATTTTGAAAAAGGGTCTAAGTTGCTGAGGGCCTCGCTAAGTTGCTGGAGGTTGGCTGCAAACCTGTGATCCTCCTGTCTCAGACTCCCAAGTACTGGGATTACAAGCATGCATGACCATGCCCGGCTCCCAAAGATCTTTATAACTTGCTCACAATCATCTGAACCCTCAGAGTGGAACATGAGCCATGAGTGAAATGGCACATCCTTTATACTTGAGGTTTTTCTAAGCCGTCCACAGCTAGGGTCACATATGGCTTTTGTGGCTCTTGGCACTGGGCCCTCTTGGCCTCTTCCTCCCATTTAAAAAATAAATATATATATACACACACACACACATATATATATATATAATAACTATATATTTTATAACTATATACATAAAACTGTATTTTACAACTATATTCATATAAATATAAAAATGTTAACATTAACTATATATGTGTATATATATATATATATATATATATATACACACACACACACACACACACAACTACATTCATATAAATACAAAAATGTCAAAGCTGGGCATGGTAGTACACACCATGGTAATCCCAGTACTTGGGAGGCTGAGACAGGAGGATCGCAGGTTCACAGTTAGCCTCAGCAACTTATCAAAGCCCTCTGCAACTTAGTGAGACCCTGATTCCAAATAAAAAATAGAATGAAGTAGGGTTGGGGTATAGCTCAGAGGTAGAATGCCCCTGGATTCAATCTCCATTGCCAAAAAAAGAAAAAAAAGAGCAAGAACAGAGAGTCTGTCCCCAACCCATCCTCCCCCAGCCTCCTACATCCCTCTTTCCTGAGTTGGCAGCACCCAGCGGGAGGAAGGCAAGGATCAGGCGCACCTAGCCTGCTACAGGCAGCAAAAGGAATTCTAACTCATTTGCCGATGAGCTAACCAAATCCCCACTTCAGGAGAAAGCTGAGAGAAGACGGTCAGGTCTACTCCGAGGGCAGCCAAGAGAGAGCTGCCACAGCTCAGTGTGGAGCCACTGTAGGCAGCGGTTGAGCTGGTCACAATGGGAACCAGGGACAACTTCATGGCCTATGTAAAGAAAGTCTTCTGAATGGGGTATCAGAATTTGGGGGGAGGGAAGTAGCCATCATGGTCCTATTTACCCAGAAACCCTGAAACATAATGACTTTGGAGTTACCCACACCTCTGCATCCATTCCTTAGAGAGAGCTGTGTGTGTGTGTGTGTGTGGGGGGGGGTGAATCAGCAATTGCTATGATTATGATTATCACATGAGACTTTTAGGTGTTTTAATTTTATTTATTTATTTATTTATTTATTTATTTATTTATTTTTATGGCACTGAGGATTGAACCCAGGGGCATTCTACCTCCGGGCTACACCCCCAGCTTTATTTTTTATTCTTTATTTGGAAGCAGGGTCTCGCTAAGTTGCGGAGGGCCTCACTAAGTATTTGAGGCTGGCTGCGTTTCTGGATCCTCCGGTCTCAGCCTCCCAAGTACTGGGATTATAAGCGTGCGCCACCATGCCCGGCTAGGTGTTTTCATTTTAAACCAAATCCAAATACTCTATAAATGGTAGCTAGGTTTTTTTTTTTTGTCTTGTGTGTGTGTGTGTGTGTGTGTGTGTGTGTGTGTGTGTGTGTGTGTTACTGGGGATAGAACCCAGGGGTCTTCTACCTCTGGGCTATCCCCCCAGCCCAATTTTTTTATTTGGAAACAAAATCTCGCTGAGAGCCTCACAAAGTTGCTGAGGCTGGCTTCAAATCTGCAATTCTCCTGTCTCAGCCTCCCAAGTACTAAGATTACAGACATGCACCACCATGTCTGGCTCTAAGAAGCAAAATATTTTTTAAAAAGTAAACAGTTGTACAAAAAATTAGCTTTTGAAAGGAAGAGCAGGGAATTAATCCCATATCTGGGAGGAATCCATATGCTGAAAAAACAAATATTAGAAGTTTGGTGTAAGCATTAAAAACTTTTTCCTGACTTGCAAATATCCTGCTCTCACAACATGTACTACAAGTCATTTTAATATATCCTTCTTTCAATGAGAAATAAAACCCCAAACCAAGAAGTTTCCTTCCCCTCCCGACGGAACTTTTAGCAGTCATTAAATCCAAAACTCCACATGCATACCAACTGTGATATGAATCATAAAAGACATTTCTTTGAACTCAACCACAGTGTATACCTTTTCAAAGTGCCCTGATAATTCTATTTCTATGGAATTCATGGACACCAGCTGCTCCCTCTGGTGGCCAAATACTGCTTTCATTTCCCCAGATGTCCTCAAAGTAAATTTCCAAACACATTGAACTAATGAGAGCAAAAGAATCCTACCTCCTGAAACTTTTAGGATGAAAAACTATGTTAACAAAGGAGGCATGAGTCACCTATCAATGCAGACTTCTCCAAGTGCACATAGGCCCTTCAAAGTCTCTAAGGCTAAGTACTGTTCAGAGACGCGATAATCCGTTTGCAAAGTTTCCTATGTACATTGATTCGTAAAGTTTTTTTAATCAAGCAAGAAGATATTAACCTACCATTTCAAAATATCAAGGTGATAAACACGGTTTTCCAACAAACCCCCAAAGACAGTCATTCTTTCTTTACAGAGTAACTAGCGGATTGAGTTGTTCGCAGAAGTTCCTTGCATTCCCACCACCCAGATGGCCACGTCTATGCTACCCAGAGATGAAAACGTTCGTTTCCATCAGTGTTTCCATTAGATTCTCTGAAGTGAATGAGAGCTGCCTGGCAGCTGATAATTCAGCTCTCCAATTACTCATTGCCATCTATTCATTAAAGTTTCTATTTACAGTTTCTTCAAAAGACAGAAAAATCCATGCTAAAAAGGAAGCAATGAGGCAATATAAAAACAAGCCATCTAGAAAGAAACCCCTTTAGAAAGGGAGAAAAAAAGTGGGCTTTTTAAAGGCCTCGGTTCTCTTTTTCTGAACACACAGGGGACAGCTTTCTGCAATCAGATAGGCTATGTTAATTCTGACTCGGCTTGAATGGCTCAAACTTTACTTCTAGCTATTTCTTTATATAAATAAAACTATGAATTATTCTGGCTTCTCTAAAAAACTTACAATGTGTCTGAAAAGCTATAAATACATTTAATTTTTTTGAACCATCTAAAGCAGGGGTTAGCAAACTTTCTCTGTAAAAAGCCAGAGAGTAAGCCAGGTGTAGTGGCACATGCCTGTAATCCCAGTACTTGAGAGGCTGATTCAGCAAGGCCCTCAGTAATTTAGTGAGACTGTTTCAAAACAAAACAGAACTGGAGGTGTAGCTCAGAGAGAGAATGCCCCTGGGTTGGATCCCCAGTACCACAGGAAAAAAAGCCAGAGAGGAAACAGTTTCAGCTTTGCAGTTCATATGATCTCTGTGACAACTTTTCATTTCTGCCTCCATAGCATGAAAGCAGCTGTGACCAATGTGTTAATGAATGAGCATGGATGTGTTCCAATAAAACTTTATTTATGGACACAGAGATTGGAATTTCATAAAATTGTCACATGTCACAAAATATTATTTGTCTCTTGATTTTTTTCCCAACTGCTTAAAAATGTAAAAATTGAAGTCAGGTGTTGGTGATGCACATTTGCAATCCCAGTACTTGGAAGGCTGAGACAGGAGGATTTAAGTTCGCGGCCAGCCTCAGCAACTTAGTGAGGACATCCGCAACTTAGACCCTGTTTCAAAATAAAAAATAAAAATAGGGCTGGGGGTACAGCTCAGAGGTGGAATGCCCCTGGGTTCAATCCCAGTACCAAAAAAAAAAAAAAAAAACTGTTCTCAGGTGGCGAGTCATACAAAAATAGATAGTGGGTAAGACTTGTCCTATAGACTAAAATTGGTACACCTGTGCTCTAAATCAGTATCTTTATTAAAAAGTAGATATATGGCCAGGCATGGTAGCGCACGCTTGTAATCCCAGTACTTGGGAGGCTGAGACAGGAGGATCGCAGGTTCAAAGCCAGCCTCAGCAACTTAGCGAGGCCCTCCATAACTTAGTGAGACCCTGTTTCCAAATAAGAAATAAAAAATTGGGCTGGGGGTATAACTTGGTGGTAGAATGCCTCTGGGTTCAATCCCCAGTATAAAAAAAAAAGAGTAGATATTATGGGATGTAGACTTTAAAAGGAATTGGAATAAGCAAGCATGGCACGACTTATATAAATCATGGGAAATCTAAAGTTTCCAAGTGACCTACATATCTTTCTTGCTCCCCTTCTGCCTCACCCTTTCTCCTGCCACCCCACTCTCTCTCTCAGACACCACTGAAATTAAAGGCCCATGCCAGCTGAGTGGCCGCTCTGCTCCGGGCGAGCAGTCCTACCTGCTCTTTGATTTCTTGGAGCTTCCGGCTCTGCTCTCTGATGTCATGGAGAAGCTGCAGTGCTTTGTCATCCTCCTGGGACACCTCCATCCGTGCTTGCTCCAAACTTCGCTTTAAGCTCTGCAGAAAGCAAAAATTTTAATAGGGATGCCCCCTGGATCCTGCTCTGGTTGAAAAGATTCATTAAGAGAGCGGCAAGCTGCTTCACGGACTCCAGGATGGTTTCGGGTGACGGACCAAAGTTGACAACTTCCAGGTGGTTCCAGTTTTCCTCCTGCAAAACCCCTTGGTTCAAGAAACACTTGTGATCTTATGGATCCAGCCTAAAACTCCATGAGCCCGTCTCTTGCCACCATCTACCTATTCTCGCAGGTACTTACTTGCATGTTCAGAACTAAAAACTAGTAAGATCCCTAAGCTGTTACAACCACCATCTGCATGGCTAGCTAGTCCTTTTTGTAATATCAGTTATTTAAGGACCCTCAAGTATGTATGCCTCCTGCAAAGTAGCAATTCCTTCATCCTCTACCCAGTTGTCATTTAAGAGACCAATGAACTATGTCCACCTCCTGGCTAATTTTTCCTGAACACCTATCATCCATAAGGTTCCCTCAATGCTTCAATGGCACTGAAATATATATCTGAAATACACAGCTGAATAACTTCACCCACCACTGAAAGGCAGCCAAGTCTGGAATGGAAACATAGCAGTTATTCTTAATCAGCCACGTTCTATAGATTTCCTCTCCCTTGTGAAGGAAAAAAAAACTTTAAAAACGTGTGATTCAACTTCTTAAGAATGTTTAATTGGGCACATTAAAAAAACACCTGAATGAAAAATTTAACGAGACAATGGAGAAGACAGTCTACTCTTGTGAAAGAAAGGAAAAACAAAAGTCACATGAGAAATAATGAGAGGGTCTGGGTCTTAAAGTTTGGGTTTTCTTCTCACTACACTGGTCCTAGGGAAAATCGATTTCAGGCAGGTTCAAAATACATTTTCGTGTACATATTTGGTTCCCGAGGCAGACTGTTAGACCTGGTACAAACCAGAGTGGTGGGGATGGGAGATGTTAGGACTCTCTGCCACGCACGGCAATTGCGGCTGACTCCCATCTCCAGGCTATAAGGTACCAGCAGCCTATCCGGACTTTCTGCAAGAACGGAGTCCAACCTCACTCCTTGGGGACCTCACTCCTGGCTCGTGCTACTCTACAAGTCACAGATCTTGCTTTTGTGCACTCCCTGTCTCTACTCTATGCCACTGGCTGTCATGTGCCTCATGGAGCTGTCATGAAACAAGATGAGACACATACAACAGGAAGTGCCGCCTCCAGGGAAGGGGGCTTTGGGGAAGGCTCACACTGCATTCTGTGATGTAGGTGGCAAGGTCCTGCTCCAGGAGGGATCTCTGAGTCTCAGAGGCCTTCAGCTCCACCTCCTTCTGACTAAGCACAGCCTCCACCTCTGACACTCTCCGATGTAACCGGGTCATTTCCTGCTCCATCTGAAATAAACACATGGACAGGTTAAAAGGGCCCCGCGGAGGTTCCTTAGGAGCAATCAAATCTCAGGCAGCCTCTGAAACCACCTGGTGGTCTGGGCTACTGCTAATTCGCCAAAAGATGGGATGGAAATACCATGTTTCTTCGCCCGGGAGCACACAGTTCTTCGTAAGGACAGTCACCAAATGCTAAGTCACTCCTCTCATCCAAGTCCCGCTTCACACTTGGTCACTTCTCTAACCCAGTTAGCAAGGAAGCCACAAGCATCATTTTTTTCACCTGTTTGCTTTTTGGGTGTTTTTTGTTTGTTTGTTTGTTTTTGCAGACGTCACTTTAATTTTATCCCAAATCCATCTTGATTCCCCCCATCTCCTTGCAAAGATCTAGAGGACCAATCCAGGACAGGGCAAGGAGGATATTTATTCGTCTGCACTCTAGGAGTCCCAGGCAAGCAGTGGCTTTATTAAGTTTCCAGAAAGTTGCCTCTGGGCAGGAACAGTGAGTGTTAAGAGACGTTGAGCATAATCAATACAGTGGCCGCAGTGACGCAGGCAGAAGTTTTAAAAGACTAGGAAGAGAGACTTCGCATCACTCAAAGCAGATGGGATGCATCTCAGCCACAGGCGAGGACCCGCACCACCTGCCGGAAGAAGCAGACATCAGGCCGGGTCATGCTGAGACACAGGCCGTTTTAAATCCAGGGCCTCCTCTGGTTAAGATTTAAAGGATTTACAGCAACGTCAAGGCCCGAATTCATCTCCCTCTGAGCTGCCGGAGGAGCGACTTCAGCCAGGCAGGGAGCGCCTCGCTCTCTACGGATCAGGTGACTCAGTGCCAGCGGCGGCCCCAGGCGGGTCCCTTGGCATATATTGACGGGAGGATCCTGGAGCAAGGAGGGAGGCCGACTGCGGAGATAAATACCTTGTGACACTTGTCCTGAGAGTCTTGCAGCTCTTTGCTTTTGATGAGAAGTTTCTTTTCCATGGAGCTAGTCTTGGCAGGGGAGTCCAGACCCGACACAACAGACCTGGATAGAAAAAAAAAACAGCGTCAAGGTGGTCAGCAGGGGAGCCTAAGGAGCTGCCGGTGGCCTGTGGTCACCAGCGAAGCTGGCTCAAGCAGCTTCTGATGACACGAAAGCCACAGGCAGGGAGGTGGGAGGGAGGGGACTCTGGAAGCAGGCGGGCCTGGTGTAAATTCAGTCGCCACAGGCCCAAGGCAAGGATTCAGCCTCTGTAAGCCTCCGTTTGCACATCTGTAAGGTGGAATGATAAAAAAGAACCTACCCACAGGAAGGTGTGAGCATCGAAAGCTCGCCTTGTGCCTGACGTGGCTGCCTTCACTTACGCACTCAGTAGATGTGCACTACGCACCAACTCTGCTCCAGGAACCATTCCAGGCACTGGCACACGGCAGCGAACGAGACACACCAGGCCCAAAGCACCAGGCAGATTTATAAACAAAAAGGGCACAGATGAGGATAACTTCTGTGAAAGTTGGAAATGGGGCTAGGGGCCTGTTTTAAGTGGGGATGATTCATGAGGGCTTCTCAGAGGAGATGATATTTGGCCTGAGACCTAAAGGATAAGAAGGTGCTGGTTATACAAAGCTCTGGAAGGAAATAAGCTCCAGGGAGAAGCAATAATAGATGCAAAGACCCTGAGGTAGGAGAGAGATAACATGGCAAGTACACAATGAATGTTGCTGGTTACTACACTGATAAAAATATTGTTTATCACCACTACCCCCAAGCTAGATAGTTTGGCAGTTTTATTTTATAAAAACAGCAAATGCATATGATGGTGAGCCAAATAATGCCCCTATTCCCTTCCCCAAATATATCTATGTCCTAATCCCCAGAAGCCATGAAAATGTTATCACACATGGCAAAAGGGGTTTTGCAGATGTGGTTAAGGGTCAAGGTGGGGGATTATCCTGGATTACGGGGATGGGTCCAAAGTCATCACAAAGTTCCTTGTAAGAAAGAAGCAGAGGAAAGGAGGAGATGTGACAATGGAGGCAGGCGTCAGAGTCAGAGATCTGAAGATGCTGCACTGAAGGCTTTGAAGATGGAGGAAGGAAGGGGCTGTAAGCCAAGGAACAGTTTCTAGAAGCTGGAAAAGACAAGAAGAGAGATTCTCCCCTACAGCCTCTATTGAGAGTACAGCCTCGTCTAGACTGATTTCAGCCCAACAAAACCCATCTAAGACTTCTGACCCCCCAGAACTGTAAGATAATGAACTTGCGCGATTTAAACCACTAAGTTTGTAATGGTTCGTTACAGCAACAACAGGAAACTCATACATTGGGCCCTGGCTACAGATTTGGTTCTGTTTGAATGCTAGACATGCTTTAACTCTTCTCCCCACAACATCTATGAGGCAAATATATTATCTTCTACAGATGAGGAAATTGAGGCCTGGGGAGGTTAAGTAACCTGTCAGTTGATAAATGGATTTTGTTGGTCTCAACAGGAAGCTAGGGGAGAGAGATTGGCTTGATGCACCTGATATAACTCACAGGAAAATAGCACAAAAATAATGCAACAGGCCCTCTGGGGAATGGACTAGAAGGATGCTACCCCCACAGGAAGGACATACTAACCCACACACATGTATGTAACTCACACATGCCTCATCCATAGAAGCGTTTAACTGCAAGTGGAGACACACTATTTACACAGTCACACAGATAGTAATAATAAAAATGAAATGATAATAGCAATGGTATGACATCCAGGGCAGCCTCCCTCAGTGGTTGGTACCCTGGGTACAAACCTGGGATTGGTGAAGGGCAGCACCAGGGCTATAGCTTGCAATGCTTCTTACACACTGAGGGACATGGTGGACTCCACCACTCCGCCACAGTTCCATCTCCGTTGCCTTGGTAACAAGATTCAGGAGCCTGTTATCAATGGCCACTTGGGTCTTACTATCAAGTGGAAGTTCTGCTTTCTGCTGCCCCAAACTACTTCCCTTCCTAAAGGAGGCCAGTTCCCTGCAGCAATGCAAGATCCCTCTCTCCCCACAGATCCCAGCCCAATGACAAAGGCTGGCATGTTGATGCAGGCTGGCTGGACCCCAGGGACAGCTCTCCATGCTTATACCAGACAGCAGTCAAGACAGTCAACACACAGAGTCGAGCTACTCTACTCAACACCTGACCCTGCCACTCAAGAGCTGTGTGGCCTCTCTGAGCCTCAGTTTCCTCATCTATAAAATGGAGAGAATTCTCAACCTACTTCAAAGAGTTTTTGTGACCATAAAATGAGATAGTACATGTAGAGCCCTTAGCACAGTCCCTGGTACCTTGCAAGGGTTTGACCAATGTCAACCATTACTCTTATCATTTCCTTCTTATTATTACTACCCATGCAACTTTGTAAATAGCACATATCTCATAGGCCTGAAATAGTTGCTTGAAACGGTAACACACAGGGGGCTGAATGTGTTCTATGCTATTTATTATTCACATTAAAAGAAATGGTGATTATTCATAGAAATGACCAACAGGGATTGAAATCCAGAAATACATCTTTTTTAAAATCCCATGTTGGGCTAGAAATTTTTAACACCTCTCCCCAGCCTACTTCCTAGCCAAAACACACACACACACACACACACACACACACACACTTTCTTTTCGTTTCCATAGGGGATGAAATGGATTGCTTGGCATGGCCTTGAGTTTCCTTAGCTATTTCCTCTATTCCTGATTGCACCTTGGTGGGTGGACTAGAGAACAAGACCCAAACCACCTGAGGAGGGAGGATGATCCCTGGTCCCCCAGAAGTCAAGGGTCAAACATGTGTCACTAAGTCACACACATGACATGCATCACAGATGACAACATGGCCGGCACAAAACTGGCACCTTTTTGGGAGAACGATAACATGGATTTGTGATGGCAGGGTGGGATGCTGTTCGCAAAACTTCCCAACGCATGGAGGGCAGCCTCCAGCAGTGTTCAATGTTTAGAGTGTGGGTACAAACAGATTGCTTATTCACAAAAAAAAGAAAAAAGAAAGCATTTCTAGGTCACTCATTAACAGGGCCCCAGAACTGAGGAGATGTGCAGCCAGCACTCTGGAGATGATGCGACAGCCCCCCTTATCACCCGAGGTCCAACTCCCTCATTCAGCTATTTTGATGCTTGACAAATGTTCACTGTTTAGAAGTTCTAAGTACAGCAATTAAGAGCTCTTCAAAATAAATATGCTAAAGAAATCATTTTTTTAGAATAAATAAAAATCACATCTAAAAAAAGCTCTGGTAAAAACACTGACTAAACCCAGCTTGTAACCACCATCTCATAAACCACACCGGGATTGGAGGTTAAGGCCGCAGGATGGAAGGAAAGGTCAAGGCAGCTTTCTGCAACTTCCCTGGTCCTCAGTCCAGCTGCACAGTAGCATCACCTGGACAACTTCTAATCAATACTGATGTGCAGGCCCACCCAGACTAATTAAACTGGAGACAGACAGACTGGGAGTGTGGCCCCAGCAGCACCGTTTTTATTAAGTTCCTGAGTGGTTCTAATGGATAACCAGAATTGAAAACCATAGTTACTTAGTGACATGACTTAGTGACGTGTGTTTCCTAGTTAGAAGAAAGTGCTCATGATTTAGGATCTATTCAAAACTCATAGCATGACTATTCCCAACACCTGGTTCCCAGTGGCATTTTGACCAGGCTATCTGCTATCAGCCTTGTGGACACTCTGAGTGGGAATCTCATTTAACATGAATCATGGAGGGCTATGAATTTCAAGACAAGGTACAGGTGTGAGAAGACGGTTAAGTGACTATTATAAGTCTACTAAAATATACCATTTCTATGAATTTCTAGAAAAGAAATGTACTAAAGACAAGTATGGCCCAACTTGAGATATTTACATTCTATTTGTTTTTCATATAGACACAAGTCAAATCAATTCCTAGCACCAACAGCAAGCTCTCAATATGTAGTCCTTAAGGGAATAGATCCCCATGCCACCAATAGACATTCTGAAATATTATCATAATTCACTTTCATTGTTTTCATTAGCCATCCTTCTGACTTTCAAAGCAACACAAATTATTGTTGATAAATGCATTATTCTATAATTAACCATAATGTAAATCATAGCTTGAGAGGTTCCATCTGATGCTGGCCTCAGAGTCACCAAACTGACCAAACACAGCTCTTTGTTCTTCAAGCAACAACTTGCTGGTCTAAAATCTTCCTAAAGTGCACTACTTCATCAAGCACAGTATTATTGAAAGGCTGATATTGCTGTTGCTTTAAGGAAGCACTTGCAGAGTCTCCTGCAGTGGGTCAGACTCTTAAGACTACAGGCAATGTGGTGCAGAACCTCAGGAATGCATCTAATTATGACCCTGGAATGAGACAGTCTACCTGTGTCTCAGACAACATTCTTACTGCCATAATCAAAAAAGCCTGACCACACAACTTAGAGGAAAGATTTATTTGCTCACAGTTTTTTGGAGATTTCGGGGTTCCGTTCATGTGAGGCCGGGGTCTGCAGAGCTCAGGGCATGGCGGAGGGAAGCAGAGAGAGGGAGAGAGCAAGGATCTGCTCTCACATCATGGAGGCCGAAAGCAAAAACAGGGAGCAAGCAAGGGGATTCAAAGACACAAGCACAGTCCCTAAGTCCACACCCCCAGGAACCCACCTTCTCCAGCCACACCCCACCTGCCTAGGTTACCACCCAGTAAATCCATCACAATAGATTCATCCACTAATGAGATTACACTCCTCATGACTTAATTCCATCAACTCTGAACATTAATACATGAGCTCTTCATTCTATACGGAACTATAACAACCTGCTACTTAAAAACTCTTCCAAGAATTGTCCTTCGTTCTCAAAACTCTCAAACTTCAGCCAGGCATGGTGGCACACGCTTGTAATCCCAGTACTTGGGAGGCTGAGACCAGAGGATCCGGATTCGCGGCCAGCCTCAGCTACTTAGTGAGGCCCTCCGCAACTTAGTGAGACCCTGTTTCAAAATAAAGAATAAAAACTAGGGCTGGGGCGTAGCTCAGAGGTAGAATGCCCCTGGGTTCAATCCCCAGTACCGCAAAAAAAAAAAAAAAACTCTCAAACTTCAACAAATAGTTTGTGCTTCTATTAATGTGTGAGTGTGTGCATGGGGTGATATATAAAAAATGGAGAATACAGAATATGAAAGTCCTATGACCTCATGAGCAGTGTCTATAGTCCAGTGGCTCTCAGCTGGGGCAATTTTGTCCTCCAGGGGACATGTGGCAATATCCAGAGGCATTTTTTTATTTTCATGACTGGGGTGGGAACGCTATTAACATCTAGCAGGTAGAGGCCACCGATGTTGCTCAGTACCCTACACCACACACAGGACAGCCCCCACAAGAATCATCCAGCCTAAAGCATCCAGGTGCTGAGCTGAGAAACCCTGCTCTGGAGGCTACAAGGTAAAGGAAGCCACAATTCCTAACCTTGAGGAAGTGACAATAGAGAATTAATCCACTACCTGTTCCTGAGCAGCAGTGCCCACTTATCAAGCACTTACTGTGCGTCAGGCATTGTACTTACACTTCACAAATTACCTCACGGGGTCCTTAGTAACCCCGGGGCGTGGGTATTATTATCTCTACTGCACTAGGGCTAAGGAAGAGCTGATGCTACAGCTCTATCCTCTTCTAGCACAGGATGATGATTTGCATGTGGGTGTGGGGCAGTAGGGCGGAGGATTCTACAATGAACAGTCATGAATTCAAATCTCAACTCTATTCCTTCCTGGCTGGATAGCCTCACTCAGACCCAAAAGAAGTACTGCAGGCAGTCAGAGGGGCAAGGTCATGGGGGAAAGGGAAAATGGGTCACGTGAGAGAAGGTGACCTCTATCCATGACTAGCTGTGTTCAATGCTAAGCCTGAGCCCAAGACAAGCTGGGGACCCAAGAACATCCCTAAGCCAGGTCAGTCCACTGCCACTCCCAGAAACAGCTCAACCCACATACAGAAGCAACTTTCCCTCCATTGCTTGGTGGCTCAGGGGGATAATTAAGTGGGAAACAGGATAGATGTTAGAAGCCCAGCCAGGTTCGTGCTCCGGGCTAGATGAGATGCAGTACAATGGGGATGCTAATAAAAGAACATGCAGCCTGCCCACACACTGCTTGCCTACTCCTCCTGGCCACATCTCCATACACAGCCACTTGTCCCTATGGAGAGAAGCGGTGCTTCTGAGCAGCGGGTGCATGCAGCCACACACCCACACACAGCAGTGCTGTCTCTTCAGCACCCAGCCAAGTTTGGGTTTTCCTTTTTTTTCCAGCTTCTATTTTCTAGAAAATTTTACTCTGAAATCAACCTCTCTTCCTGATCTACGCATCTGCTTTATAATTATAGAGGCCCAAAGAGTATTAAGAGAGGCAACAGAACATGACACAGAGGAAGGGGTGTGGTTGGCGGTTATCACTGCGACAGAATATGTTGTCTTGAAATGCAGCAAAGATGACCCAAAAACTGCTTTACATGTAAACTCAACATTTAAGTAAAAATAATCAAATGCAGTTTTCTCAATGATGTCCCTATAAATAATCCACATAGCTTGAAAAAAATCCCTAAATAAAACTATTAACAGAATACTTCACAGCAAAAGAGAATACAATGTGTCCTTCCATCCTATGAGCAAATATATGTGTTGAATACTCTCTAATCTCCACCATAATGAGTAAGATCATGTGTAAGCATCAAGCCATCCATCTATTTCCTGAGGAAGAGGACTCTATGCCCACAAAGTATGGCACCAAATGACAGATCATAAGTCATGGACATTCTTGAGATAGCCAGGAGCGGATGCTCCACGCTAAAATGAGAGTCATCAAAATGAGTTCCACCGAGGGCCTCACCTTGACTGTGGTCAATGGCACTAAAAATACACACAACTGCAAGATGTTAATGTGGTGCAAAAAATAAAAAACCCATCCACATTCTGTTTCTGAAAATATATTGGCTTTTAAGACTGTGCATTCTGAAATTTATGAACCAACTTTATAAATCCATTGTAAAATGCACAGTGGTACCCATCATCAGCACTAGGAAATATGAAAGACACTGCTCTCCTAAAGTGTTTCAGAAGCTAGTGTGTGCATGTGCGTGAACACACACACACACACACACACAAAGACATTCGTCTATCCACCATACATACACATGCATGCACATTGGCACATACTACCAGCAGTGGTCTCCAGATGAATTAAAGTATTTGCTCTAGAATGATTAATATGTAACTCAAAAATCATGCTAGTAAGCCAGATGTGATGGCGCACTCCTTTAATCCCAGTACTTGAGAGGCTGAGACAGGAGGATCGCAGGTTTGAAACCACCCTCAGCAACCTAGCAAGATTCTGTTTCAAAACAAAAAAATAAAAAGGGGACTAGGGATGTAGCCCCTGGGTTCAATCCCCATTAACACACCCCCCCATGCTATTAATAGTAAGAGTATAGCCACTCGTGTGACGTTTAATACAATATAGTTCCCACCTCTGAGCCAGTGCCTAGCTTTGCAGGTTGATTTCATTGACGTGTTTCTACTTCTTGCCTGGATGAGTACAATAACCTAACTTACCCCCTCCTTATCCAACTCTGTCCCTCTGCTCTCCATCCTTCAACAACGGTCAGAGGGACCTTTTGTAAAATGAGGACCAGATAGTCCACACCCCTACTCAGAATCCTACAAAGACTTCCTACTTGGTGCAATCAGAGCCAAGTTCAGGTTCTGCCAACATTACTCTGGACCATGTTCCCAACAGACCCTGAAGCTCAGGCTACCCCAGCAGGCCTTCTGTTCTCTGGGCACCCACACAGGCTAGTCCCGTCCTCAGGGTATTTATCTTTTGTCTCTCTGCCTGGAATAGTTTCCCATTTGTCTTGGGGGGGGGCTCCAGGGATTGAACCCAGGGGCATTCTATCGCCAAGCTACACCCCCAGCCCTTTTTATTTTTTGTTTTGAAACAGGGCCTCACTAAGTTGCTAAGGCTGGCCTTGAACCTGTGATCCTCCTGTCTGAGCCTCCCAAGAACTAGGATTACAGGTGTGCATCACCTCGCCTGGCTTCTCCCATTTATCTTTGACCACCAGTTCCTTATTGTCATTCTGGTAGAACATGGTATGTGTGTGGTCAGGGATTTCCGACTCTGTGTTCACTGTTGCATCACCCTCGAAAGTGCTTGGCACATAGTAGGCTCGCAAATATTTACTGAGTGTATGAACGAATGAAACAATGAATAAATGTATGTCTGTTCTAGAATATAAGCTCCATGAAGACAGGGGTTTTTACTGTCTTGTATATTCACTGCTATACTCCTGGCTTCTAGAACAGCACCAAGGATTCGCCAGTGCTCAGCGTGGACTTACAAGTCACCCCACAGTTGCTCAGCTGTTACCTTGAGAAGTGACTCAACTTCCTTGAACAAATGCCCTGGGCACCTGAAGTGGCTACCCCAACTCAATCCCCTTCATGGCTCTGACTTCTTCAGAGCCCTGGCCACCATCTGACACTGTCTTGTGTGCACCAATGTATCCTGTTTCCCCCCACACAATGCCAGCTTCTTGAGGACAAGGACCCTCAGTTAGCTTGCTCACAGGAGTTGTGCCACAGGCCTACAACAATATACTGATTGGGTGAGCGAATGAATGAATGAATGAATGAATGGAGTGAATGGTGTGCCAGCACTTCCGTGTCCCTGGCAGCTGCAGTTTAAAGGTCATAGTGGGACAAAGCAATCAAAATGAGAAGTATAGCGCACAGACACTGGCACAAGAAAAGCTTTCTGGCCTCCACATCAGAGATGACCCACACTGGTCTTGGGACAGCAATGTCATAGTGACACACACACTCTCCCATCCAGGGGACACTCAAGTACCCAAGGGTAGGTGGAAGCGTGTGGTATCTCCACTGGGCACAGTACACAGTTCCCGTTGGAACTGGATCCTGCCAGAAGCCTCGAGAATGTTTCATGGAGAAGGCAGGTTTAACCAACACGTCACAGGCTCCATTCACAGTAAAAAATTGGATGGAGATATTAGGACATCTGTCAGGCACCCCACGTGGAGCCAGATTCTCTCAATGGGCAGAAACCAGCAAGATGTCTTTATAAAGTGGAAGCAGAGGGGAAAGGAGAGTCGGAAGCACCCCAGCCTCGTCCTTACACGTAAATAACCCAAATAACAATAACCGACATGAAGCCAACACCTGCCTGCTCCTGGCACGGTCGCCGAGTGCTCTGCACTTCTCTGCAGGAAACCCATCAGAGAGCACTATTACACCCCCACTTTAGAGAGGAGAGAATTGAGGCCAAAAGAAGTTAAATGCCTCATTCGCACAACAAGGGGTGGCGCCCGGATTTGAACCTCCATCTATCTGATTCCAACACCTGGATGTATAATGGGTGTGCTAAATTTGTCCCCCCCAAAAAATAAAGATGCTTTTTATCAGCTCTAAAGATAAAAGTGGAAAAAACTGGCCACCCTCTGCCATGTACAAGTGGTGTGAGCTATAGAAGTAAACCGAGTCTTGTGATCTCCAGCTTTCTTATCTGTAAAAGACGAGTGTTCCTGGGATGAAATGAGAATGCTTGCTAAGCGCTTAGAATGGGGCCTGGTATGCAGTGAACTCCCAGGAAAGCTGCTCTTTCACCTTCAGTATTAAGAGTACGTAAGTCGAGCCAGGCGTGGTGGCGCAGCACGCTTGTAATCTCAGTACTTGGGAGGCTGAGACCGGAGGATCCAGGTTCACAGCCAGCCTCAACTACTTAGTGAGGCCCTCCACAGCTTAGTGAGACCCTGTTTCAAATTAAAGAATAAAAAATAGAGCTGGGGGTGTAGTTCGGAGGTAGAATGTCCCTGGGTTCAATCCCCAGTACCACAATCAATCAATCAATAAATAAACATAAGTCCTGTGTGATCTAGCAACGTTATGACTGTTAGAGGCAGGAGAGGTGGTACAGAGGTCTGGAGACAACCCTCATGTCTCAAATCTATTATTACCTGCAAGACTTCAGGGAAATAGTTTAACCTCACAGAGCCTCACTGTCTTCATCTGTACAATGGGGGCAACACCAGCTATCTTTCAGAGGTAAGATGAAGGTATGAGGCCTTAATGAGATAACGCATATAAAATCCTCAGAATAAATAGCTCTGGGCACACAGGAGGGGCTCAAAAGATGAGAGCTTCCATTCCAAGTTGTATAAACTGTGCAGAAGGAATTGGCATAATCCCTGGCCACATTAGGCTAATTCAATTCAACAAATGTTAGACCTGCTGGGGGCAAAGCACTGTTGCAGGTGAAAGAAGGAAGACATGTTCCTGCCTCATGAGCCTTGAGCAGTTTGGCCAGATATAGGGGACAAGAACAGGTACAACAGAAAAGGTAGGTTAGGGTCTTGGCATACCACGCATGAACATGCAATTCAGGAGAGGCCATTAATTCTGTGCACATTGGGTTGCTGTTGAAGGTCTCAGCAGGCAAATTACATCATCCAACCTATGCTTTGGAAGAATTCCATCCTCGGTGGAGAATGGAGTATAGCCAGGAAAACTGGAGGCAGAGGAATCAGTTAGGAGGCTATTGCAACAGTCCAAGCGAAAGTCCACTGGGGTGACCATGAGGATAGAACAACGGGCACAGATGCAGGGGTCATCTGAGGCACAACTCGGAGGACCTGGAGCTGACAGGCGGCAGGGGAGGCAGAAAGAGCCTAGATAATTCCACTGTCTTGCTGAGAAGGGTAAGGAGCATGGGGCTTCTTAAACAAAAGGAGGAAGAAGGCCAGGGGGAAGTGGGAGTTAACTCAAGGAAAGGAAGGAGATCACCAAGAACAGACTAGAAAGAGAACTGAGGGTAGAACTGTAGGGGATGGTGTGTTCATTTCAAAGGCCTGAAACAAAGATGGCAGTCACAAAAGAGTAAGAACGGCAGAGGGGAGAGACAAGTATCCATAATGCAGCATCCGTAATGCAGAATAGAGCTGTCCAGAAGAAATGTGGCAATTAGTAGTATTTCATGGCCAGGTGGAAACCACTAGATTTGGTGGTTGGAGCATCACTGGAGCCGGGCGTAATCCTAGTAGCACGCCTGTTATCCTAGTACTTGGGAGGCTAAGACAGGAGGTTCAAAGACAGCCTCAGCAAGTAGTGAGATTCTCAGCAACCTAGTGAGACCTTGTTTCAAAACAAAAAATAAAATAGAGCTGGGGGTGTAACTCAGAGGTAGAATGCCCCTGGGAGGGAGAATACCTCGTACCCCCCCCCCACACACACAAAGCACAATCAGTGGCTTCTACCACAGTCATTTCAGTAGCAATGGGGTGGGAAAAGAGGCACTGAGTGCAGAACATTCTTTCAAGAAGTTTGTCAGAGAGGTGAGGGCATGAAAGGCGTGTAAAGCAGAGAGGACCGAGGGGAATTCGCTTAGGCAAAGGAGGAGTTGCCAAATACGCAGAGCTTGGGAACATGTAGCACCATTTAGTCAATGACTGTCTTCTTAAGGGAGCCGAGGCAACCATGCAAATTAGCATATGTAGGCCAGCAAAAATCACATTTAACAGATCTTTTGGAGCCTCATCTTTAGGATGGGGATAGGACTGTTTGGATTCGATTTCCTAAAGGTATCTTTAAGGCAAGTGAGAAGGCGGCAGAACGGTCCTGCCAGTGCTGCAAGGCAGCACGCACAATCTAAATAGAGAACGGAATAAGGCAAGCAGGAGAACAAGATGTGCTCAACTAGGAGAAAGAAGACACTGAATGAGCGCGAGAAGCCAGCACGACCGACACATGACGGAGAGTGGTAAGGGTCTGATCCTGACAGCGAAGGGACAGACGCAACCCTAGGCTCTGAGGGCAGTCACCACGGGCAGAAGCCAGCGACGGGTTTTATTTGTTTTTTTGCGGTACTGGGGATTGAACACAGGGGCATTCTACCTCTGAGCTACACACCCAGCCCTATTTTATTTTTTATTTTGAAACAGGGTCTAAGTTGCTGAGGGCCTCACTAAGAAGTTGAGGCTAATCTTGAACTTACGATCCTCCTGTCACAGCCTCCCAAGTACTGGGCTTACAAGTGTGCACCACCATGCCCACCTCAGTTTTTTAAGTTCTTTGGGAAATACAGCAGAGGCCTGCCTTCAGGTACTAGGGAAGACACTGTCATTGTCGCTGATGACTTAAAAATCAAGTTACAGATGAGACTCTTTGTAATAGGGATCTGGGCAGCAGGCAGAATGTCAAAGGGCCTTGGGCTGGATGTGGAAGGGGAACGGTTTTAAGGGAAGATCCTCCAACTCCCAAGTATCTCAATAAAAATGAAGCAGGACTGATTGGAGAATTCAGGGCTTCTTGCCCTGGAATAAGCTATCAGTGGATAGATGGGAGGCAAAAGGAAGTAAAAAACCAAAGGGGCGGGGCGTGGTGGCGCACGCTTGTAATCCCAGTACTTTGGGAGGCGGAGACCAGAGGATCCTGGTTCGCGGCCAGCCTCAGCTCTCTCTCTCTTTTTCTCCCTTTCTCTCTCTCTCTCTCTACCTAGTGAGGCCCTCCGCAACTTCCTGAGACCCGGTTTCAAAATAAAGTATAAAAAATAGGGCCAGGGGTGTAGCATGGAGGTAGAACGCCCCTGGGTTCAATCCCCGGTACCGCAAAAAAAAAAAAAAAAAAAACCCAAAGATTTGAGGAGACATGGATCTTAGCGTCATCAAGAAATTGAGAAGTTCAGCCATAAAAGACAATTCAGATCAGCACATCAGACGCTTACTGTGGAGCTTACGGAGGGTCAGATTGAAGACGTGGAGAATAAGATCAGTACAGTCTCCTGTCCTCACTGAGATTAGACTCTAGCAAATAAGAACTCGGGGAAAGAGGGCACATGCATGTGTGCATGCATTCACACACACATGTACTACATGCATACCGTGTAAGAGCCTCAAATGAGAAGAGAAAGAAACAGAAATCCAAGAACCATAGTCTGCCTACTCAATAATCCCACAGAGATGCAAACACAACCCCGCAGGGCAGCTCTCACGACCCGGCCCACCTCATGGCTCTTCCTTCCTTGCAGTGGCCTCCACCTCTGGGAGGAACTGAACCTGGGCACCCTACCCAGATGTCCCAATTCCTCACACCTGTGGCGTTTCTACTTAGCAGCACAGAGCAGTGGCTAGGAGACTCTGGAGCCACAGTGTCGGGCTCAAGTCCCCACTGAGCCCCTCAGAGTTGCAGGACTTCAGGCAACTTGTTAGACCTCTCCATGCCTCAGTTTCCTCACATGAAAATGACAATGACCCTGGCACCTTCCTCTTGGGCCACTGTGTCATTTAAATGAGTTCATCCGTGTCAGGTACTTGGAACGGAGCCTGGTACAGATGTGGTGATCAGGATGGGCTATTGTTATCACTCTGCCCACCTGAGATTCTCTCCATCTTCCTCGGCACTGCTCCAAAGCTATAGTCTAGTAAAGAGCTGGCTCAAATATTTCACCTTCCATTAGTACCCTTGTGAGCTCAGTTCCAGATCACAAATTTACTGAGGGCCCCATGTCCTGTGCTCCAGGAAGACCAGGATGAATAAGACCCAGCTCCACCCTGAAAGACCCCACTGTACACAGGGGAATGAACCGACATTCCAGGAAAGACCATCACTGTCATTTAGCAAGAACTGTGAATTGGAATTACCCACTAAGTGCCCCGCCAGACCCTGCCTCACAGTCTCCTGGTCTGCCTAAAGCAGGTGGATGCCCAATTTGTACCACACTGTTCTGCAGCAAAGGTGCCTGCTTTGTGTTCTCTGAAAAGTTCCAACCAATCTGCTTTGATGTACTCAACATGATGGGGAGGTACCCATTCTTGGACTGGACCTTGTCATTCTGTCCCCCAATCTACTCCTCCCCAGTGACCACCGCTTACCAACGGGTATTTGGCAACTGCATATTAACCTTGTGGTTGGTCAGGATTTAAATCCTTCCAGGAAAAAACTCCTACAGCCTAGGAAGCTGGGTTCTGGGTCTGGCAAGACTGTAGACAGTCACAGCATTGCTGAGTCCTGTCCATATTCTCTTAGCTTGTATAGACATGAATACAGACAACTGAATAGTAATGACAAAAATAATAATAGCAAATACTTATTGAGGATTTTCCTGTGCCAAGTATTAGAGCAAGTGCTTTATGTATTTCATTTAATCCTCCTACTATCCCAATAGAAAGGTATCACTGTAGTTGGGCTCAGTGGCACACACCTGTAATCCCAGTACTTGGGAGAATGAGACAGGAGGATTGCAGGCTCAAGGTCAGCTTCAGCAACTTAGCAAGACCCTCAGCATCTTAGTGAGACCCTGTTCCAAAATAAAAAGGGCTCAGGGTGTGGCTCGAAGGTAGAATGTCCCTGGGTTCAATCCCCAGTACAAAAAAGGGGGGATATCACTGTTATCTCTCTTTGAAGTTAAGGACACTGGCATGCAAAGAAGTCCCAGTAGAGCAAGGAAGAGGCACCAAAACTAGTCTTCTGATAAACTGGGGAGGCAGTAACGGTAGCCACTCTTCATTCCTCCACCATATCTGAATCGCTGACTCCATCACTACATTTTCAGATCCACCCCCAAAAGAAAGGAAAGGCCTAGAGGCAAAAGGAGGAGAAAGCCCCCTTCCTAAAACAGCCAACCCAGATCCACGAGCCCACAAATCCAGCCTCACCAAGAGCCCAGTGCTCCTCCAAGATTTCCAACTTCTTCAAAAGCAGAAAACCAGTGTGTGCAGAACTAACACAAAACATAAAACCAACTGGCTTTTACCTTGCAGAAATAATACGGAAGGATTTCGGCAATGCACCGTGTTTCAGTGAAAGATTAAATGAGGCAATGCCTCAGTCTAGGAGGAAGAACCTAAAGAAGTGTACCCCATGCCGGCAGGGGAGGAAAGAGCACTGGGATCCGTTTTATTTTTAAACCTTTAACACAATGATTTCTGTTACCACCCTACTATTGTGAAGCTCAAACAAACGGAAGCTCAGAGAAACACGCAGGGGATTGGTCTGAGTTACTGTTGGTTAAAAAGGAAAGGAGGCACCAGACAGATACTCTCCAAAATGAACTTCACCATAGACCCATCCCAAAGGCAACCAAACCTACTTCTCCACAATCTCTCCTGCTCTTAGCAACTCGGGTGACAAGGAACTCCCACTACGCCTCATCCACTGAAATGCTGAGATCAAGATTCTTGCTAAATCTAAAATAAGGATGCACTGGATGGCTGGCTTAAAAATAGTCTGGGGTCCTCTGCAAAAGAAGGATCCTAAAAAGTGAGGAGCAACCACAGTGATAAAAACCACCCTCATGGCTAGAGTCTCATGAAGATTCCTCATTCACTGCGCTCTGCCTCGGGATGTTTCGATTCACCTAGCACGGTACCGCGGCA
Source organism: Glis glis (assembly GCA_004027185.1). Taxonomy (NCBI): domain Eukaryota; kingdom Metazoa; phylum Chordata; class Mammalia; order Rodentia; family Gliridae; genus Glis; species Glis glis. The sequence goes on along the minus strand of PVJS01000488.1, from coordinate 22,396 downwards.
CCTGTGCTTTCCTCAGTAGTGTGAAGAGTGAGTAACAGCACAGGTCATCAACGTGTGCAAAGAAAAACCTGTGATGCTGGGAACAGGGAGGGGGGAAAGGGAAACTCAAGAAGAATTTCGAGGTCACTGGACAGCAAGGGTGACAGCCCCAGAAAATGACTCCTTTGGCAAATTAATTCTGGAACTGTATGTCAATAAGACTGCAGGAGCTGCTAAGCAATTTCATCACTGCATCTCTCTTATTGGGTTCCTAATTAATCAGAGTCCAACATGTCCAGGGTCACCCACCCCATCCAACAGGTGAAGTGAATTTCTAGAATGATGCTGTAGGTTTTACCCACAGAGCTACCTTTGGCACGGTAGCCAGGTCCAAGGGCAGCATCACAGAACATGAAGCAAGCTAAAAGAAAATCTTTGATTCCAGCGCCAAGCTGGCATGGAAAAGACATTAAAGTTCCCCAAAGATAGGAACACTCCAATTCCATCTTCCAGATAACAAATATACAGTTTTGTTTGTATGGACTAATTTTTTTTAAATGAGAATCTTATTAAACATTCTGTTGGGGCATGAACAGAAGCTCATCTGATGCTCTAGAGAGACATTTCCAACTACCAAAGGTGAAATAGCAAATCTCCAAATACAGTAAGCAATATAAACACATTCTGGGGGAAAGGATCATGAGTAAATTACATCCAGAAATATTTATCCAGTGCCTGGGCCTTAATCCTGAGGTGCCCCTGTCAGAGAGCTCCCTCAACTGAGCTTCCTGTGAGAAGCAGAAAGACACAATTAGAGTCCTCCTGAAAAATAAGCGATTAATCACACATGCTTCAGATTAATTGCAATGCCTGAGATCCTCCATATCACTCTCCCTTTGCCCTGAATAGAACTCCCCCGTGTCCTCCTTGGTTTTGTAGATCACTGATTAATGCCTGAAGCAAGCTTTCATTCTGACCCAGCCGGCCCGCTACTGACCAAAACTACAACTCCCCACATATCTCCTTCCAGTCCGACTTGTGACCTTCAGTGTGCTGTGTGTCAAGGTTATGCTGCCCACTAACCACAAATCCTTTAACGGAGGGCTTCCAAGGCCAAATGCTCTTGGATGCCAATGCAAAATCCTCCTAGCCCTGCTGGGCCATCTCGAATCTACCTAACAGCACATGCAACAGCTAGTTAGTTAGATTCCTGCCTCTCCTATCCTCATCCAGATTGCTTTGGGTGGCAGGGCAGCTCAGCCAGAAAGGCATATCCAATGCTACCAAAATCCACCTGCATTTCCAACCCAGACCTCAGGCAAGGGAATGAAGAGAGGGCACCTCAACATCTTCCAACATAAAAACCTCTCTCAAATTCAATTACAATCCATAACCCTATCTCATTTCAAATGCCCAATTCCCCACAATATCGGAAATCTTTTCAGGAACCTTACTGTCAAAATAGCACCCATGGGGAGACACCCTCCAGGAACCAATATGACATCCTTTCAAATCGCTATCTAAGCTACAAACACAACAAATAAGGAACGAATGCTGCCAAAGAGAAAATCAAATTCTGCTCATCTCCTAAGAGGGCAACAACTAATTATTCAACACTACCCCCAAGAGCCTCCAAGTGAGGGAGTCGGGGTATCTGGGGAATAACAGAGCCAGTCCAAGACCTTCCTAGGGAACTTGGTCCTCTGAAAACAGAATGGCATCGAGCTCCCATGTCCAGAGGCTATTGCATTTTGCAGAAATTCTAGAAGACTGGAAGCCAGGACTCTCCAATCCAAGCACACTCCTAATGCATTTTTCAACAGCTTCTATAAGAATGGAGACAGACCTGCTAGGTCAAGAGGTTTGCAGTGATATTTGTATTTCCATTTACTAGTCTCCCGATTGGTTTGGTGGTGGTGGTGGTGGTGGTGTGTGTGTGTGTCTGTGTGTTTCCTCCTGTGAAGACCAGTTTCTGTGAATCGGTGACTCGGCTACATTGCACTCTCTCCTGGTGGCTCACAGTAACGGGGCTTCCTCTGGCCGCCAGTGCTTTCCCAGCTCAGAGAGTCTCAGTTGCCAGATCCCTGATCTTGCAGCATACCTGGAGAGGAGCCGAGCATCATTTCTCTGTTAGAGCCCTGGTTCAGCCACTTGCAGCTCCGTTAAACCCATCAGGAACCTTTAGCTCATGAGACACAGTTTTTAGGATTCTATCAATACGGCCAAGATAGCAACCATCTACCCACTTGAGACAGACAGATACAGAGCTGGATAAATAGATGGCCAGCTCATCTGAACTCCTGCCCGATTTCCCGTTGACCAAGGAGCTGCACTGCTAGAAATCTCCCACTCTCTCCTCCCCGCTAAAGAAGACCAAAGACTGAAAAACTAACCCAAAGTATCAAATTGACAATTACAATGCCACAGACTGGAACAGGTACCTTACACGGTGCAAAATGAAGCTATTAGCAGTCTAGCCCCCCCAAAGCCCAAACAGGTAGCCTGCTTTCCAAATGCAAGCTGATCAGCAGCTTCCCTCGCCGCACTCCCCCACCTTCCCACCCCCACCACCACCCCCACCGCCACCGCCACCTTTGGCTCTATATTGCCGTGCATTGATGCAGGTCCCTGAGAAAGTCAAATTTCCACTTACTCAGATCTACCAAGAATCCCCAGTGCCTTGCTGTAGGAAAACCCCACAAACGGCAGTTCTTCGCCCGAGAAACCTGAGGGGCTCAGCTGGCACGGAGAGGATGAAACCCACGAATTCTTCTCTGGTTCATCAAAATTGGAGGTGTCATCGTCAGACTTGAGGGTGGGAACGAAGGGGGGAGGAGCTGGTTAAAGAAAAACAAGAAGAGGTGGGAGAGAAAAAAAAATCAGATGGATTCCACACTGTTGCGGAGAAAAAGCGTCTTACTCCTTCGGCGTTGGCGACAGCACTGCAGCGCCTGCTTTCAATCTAGCTCCTCACACAGGCAGACCCAGCCTCAGCTCCTACAGCAACAAGAGATTAACCCCTTCCCTGCCAACATGGCCACGGACCCGCAGACAGCCTGCCTCCCTGGTCCGTCCGACTGGGGGGAAAATGAAGGATAAACTCAAACAGGTCAGTTGGTCCAACAAAAGCACCTAGACAACTCGCTGGAGCAAGCTGCTCCTTCCTGATATTTCCAGAAGGCTCTACAGAGCTGGCTACAGCTAGGATGCCAGATGACCTAAACCTGTTTAGTCTCTCTTCCAAACAGATCTAAATTGTGACTATTTAGTGCTAATCATTAAATCAGGGTGGAACGATTACATTTCATGGAATAACTAGAATGGGGGGGGCAGGCAAGGGGAATGGGGAGTTAAGATGCCACTGCAGTCTAGTTCATTCATATTTGGATGAGTCTACCAACAGATCTTATTAACCACTTTTTTTTTAGTTAACCATCCCTCCTCCCCAGCATAATCATGCCCATCGAATCCGCCGCAGTTTAATCAGCATAATGAAGCACCAGCCAAGTAAAGTTCCTCCGGGTGATTTACAGCACCCGCACACTGCTGGTGGGACGCACCTACGGACATCTGCGGCACGGTTCCTACCTCTTTACGGCATGACTCCTGGCTAGGGGTGCATCACATCCTCTCCGCTTCCTGCCGACCTACTAAGCTCTCTCAATCAGGGAGGTGGATGCCTGTCCATCAGTCAGCAGGAGGCTGCCCATCATGGGGGGCTCCCAGGGGTCTCCCCAGCCAGACGCGTTACCATGGCTGCAGGCTGGGGCTTCAGTGGTGGGCCGGCCGGGGGAGATGGCTAGCCGGCATCACATCCCCCGCAGTGTAGGCTGCATGCTCCCCACACTGGCGCGTGCTCTTTCTGTAACCCCACCTGGCCAGTGGCAGGGGCCAGTGCCGATGTGAGTGACAGAGCAGCATGAGTCACTGCCCGCCAGGGCTCGCTAGAGCTCCCCCTAGGACAGTTGTCACAGCCCTTCACAGCCCAGGCTTCTTTTTTAACTCCTCGCTTCCTGGACAAAGCTGTGAGCCAAATATGAACAGCAGTCTGTTGTCTGCTTACGGAGTCAAAAAACTCTGGCTGCTTCCAAAGCTCCCCAGTGACAACAACATCCGAAGCAATCCTGAGAAGCAACCAGAGCAGTGAAGGGATGTGGAGGAGAGAGGAGACGGAGCGAGAGGTCTGGCTGCTCCAGAAGTGCAAAAGAACATTCTCAGAGCTTCAAGTGCACTGGGATGGGGTGGGAGAGGGAGGAAGATAGAAGATGTAAAATGTGCACTACCAGAAAATTATTTAACACCTCCAAGCTCTCAAGAGAATTTAAATCTTCCCTGTTAGTGTCAGAATCTACTTGCTTAATACTTCAAAAATTAGCTGATGGAAAGAAAATTTAGATTGAATGCTGCAGTCCACATCCATGTGTACTTCCATCCACACAGGCTCAAATCCAATCTGATTTCAATTATCCGATACCTTTTTTTAAAAGCCAAAAAAATTTTAATGGTAATTGCAATTAACAAAAAGATAATTATCAAAAAGATAAGCTTTCCATCCCCAAATAAAGACACTCAGATAAAGACGGGAGATTTATGGAGAGAGATTTGCAGATGATGGCAATAAGGAAACACAGTGGTTAACAGCACGGGCACCAGAAGCTGACTGAGTCCAAATTGCAGCTCTGCCATTTACCAGCTGTGTGACCCTGGGAAAGTCACTTGACCCCTCTAAGCCTCAGCTACAACATGGGAATAACTACCTTAAAGGGATGCTGGGAGGTTTAAGTAAAATAGTGTATATAAAATGTTTGGCACAGCTCTCAGCACATAGCTGATGCCCCACAAAGATGACTTGCTACTAATATTATTATTGCTCACAAGAGGTGCAGGTTTATGAAAGATCTTGCACTTTTTAGAGGCTAGTGAGATGCAGCAGAGTCTATACTGAATATTCCTTCCTGCACAAGGCACAGACACATCAAGGTGAATGTTTATGTTAATCCCATCATATCGTTTAATTCCTAGCAGGAGTTTAATTCCCTTTTCACTATATACTAATTTATCTTTAGGAGACTAAAATAGAATTCCATTTCTGAGTGAGAAGCATGGTTAATAGAAAGGTAGCAGCCACCCTCAGCAAAATAATTATGATTTTTGAATTCCAGTACTATAAAATAAGATTCATCTCTAAAACTCCGTCATGCTCAAAGATAACTTAATGTGGTCATAATTAGAAAGAAGGCCAGCTAATTTTCAAGTTAGCAGAAAGGAGAAGTCAAAGTGAAATACTCCGGATGGTAACAGGTAAGACAGTCACAGCACACCTTAAAAGCGAGGGATAGCCGGGCATGGTGGCGCATGCTTGTAATCCCAGTACTTGGGAGGTGCAGACAGGAGGATCCGGGTTTGCGGACAACCTCAGCTACTTAGTGAGGCCCTCCGCAACTTCGTGAGACCCGGTTTCAAAATAAAGGATAAAAAACAGGGCTGGGGGTGTAGCTTGGAGGTAGAACGCCCCTGGGTTCAATCCCTGGTACCACAAAAAAAAAAAAAGCTAGGGATATAAACTTCTAGACAGGTAGTCAGTTAAGTACAATAGGAAATTTTGAAAAGAAGGGTTTCTTAAGGCCACATTTATGGGGGGGGCATCACTTCAAGCCAAAGAGAGGAGGAGGAACTGGAAATAATCTACTCTCCAAAAAGTGAAAGAGGATGCTCACCCTTGTCCAGGGTCCTTTAGTGGGGAAGAAATAAAACAACTAGGAAGATACCATAATCTCAAGTATGGTATCTACATTCACAGTATCCTGCATGGTGTAGGAAACACAATTCAGGAAATTATCACGAATATTTTCCTTAGGACACTGACAGATGTAAGTGGAGAATGATTTTTAGGGACACTTTCCCCAACCTGGGGCACTTAAGAGGTGTTTAAAGCTCACTGGATGTGTTAAATAGCAGGTTAGACACAGCTGAAGAGAAACTTAGTGAACAAGTGGTTAGATCTGAAGAAATCACATGGACCCATGATACTCAAAGTGAGGTCTGTAGATTGGCAACATCAGCATCACTCAGGAGCTGGCTAGAAATGCAGAGTCTCAGGCCCTGCCCCATATCTGCTGAATCTGAACCTGCATTCTCACAAGTTCCCAGGTGATGCACAGGCACACTATAGATTAGGAAGTACTTGTGTAGAATATGCATGCACAGGGACTAAGAGATAGAAAACATGACAGCTTGGGAGACAAAGACAGAATGGTAAGGCTCAGTACACATCTAATAGGGAACCAGAAAAAAAAAAAGAGTGGGAAAACTAGGTTAAAATCTCAATACCTCATTGTAAAACAATTATGTAAAACCTGGTCAAGTCTCAAACCTAGCAAGTATGAGACTGCATCTATCTCAGGTGGGGAATAATTCTGTTTCTTGTGACTTATGAAAAATGCTGCTTTTTGATCCTCATAACTTTGTTTTTCTTTAAAAGCATGACTGGGCTGGGGATGTAGCTCAGTGGTAGAGCTCTTTCCTTGCATGCTTTCGAGGTCCTGGGTTCAATCCCCAGCACCACAAAAAGAAAGAAAAAAAAGTACTAATAGGCAATTGAAATCATATGGAGTCTCTGCTGACAAAGCTACACATGGCACCCCAGCACACAGCATAGTGCCAGGCACGTAGTAGGTATACAATAAATATTTCATGAGCAAATAAATAATTAAGTGACCTGAACGTGGGTCCTGCAGAGAGCACCTAGTACAAGCCAAAGTACAAGAGCACAAAGTACAAGCCACAAAGATGGCACTTGATGTTTGAATTAAATGAAGAGGCTTTAAAAGTGGAGATTGTTCTGTCTGAACAATATGTTAATGAGAATCTATATTAATATTTTCCGATATAGTATTATGAAATCATCAGCTCCTCTCACTGCCACATACCCAATACATTCTCTAATGACAAATAAGAAGTCATACATTGAGCTCCATTGTTCACTGGTAAAAGCCACTAAGAAAAGCAGAAAAAAATCCTTTCCCTATATATCTTTAAATAAATCAGCCTGCTTGAGGTGACATCAGGGCACATTCTCCTTAGTGGCAGAGGCTATACAAGTAACTTTTAAAGTTTTTTTTTTCTTTTTTCTCTCAATTTTTTTCCAGTTATAAGATAGATGGCAGAAAAAGGCTTTCAGAAACAAAGAGCTATTTTAAGAACTGTGGCTAATTTCTCTTCTATAAATTCTCTGTCTTTCCCTTTTTTTAATCCTGACATTCATCAAAAGCTTGGGGGGGGGGATGTATCATCTTCCAAAGTATATATAAAAATTTTTTAAAAAACAATGAAAGAAGAACCAAATAGGTTTGTCTTCTTGACTCTTCTTTCCAACAGGCTGCATTGAGCTCTGGTTATCCCATCCCCACCTTTATTGCTTCATCATACCAAACATTAATATTAAAAACATAACCAATTTTCTAATTAGCCAGATGTCGTGACACACACCAGTAATCCCAGCTACTCAGGAGGCTGAGGCAAGAGGATCACAAGTTTTGAGGCTAACCTGGGTAACTTAGTGAGACCCTGTCTCAAAATAAAATAAGAAGGGTTGAGGCTGTAGTTCAGTGGTGGAGTACTTGCCTAGCATGTGTTAGGCCCTGGGTTCAACCCCCAGCATTGCAGACAGGAAAAAAAAAAAGATTTCTAATTTTGTTCTAGTGTCTATTGAGTATTCTCTGCCCTGGAACACAATTTCCATGACAGGAACAACTTTGTCGTGTTAACTACTATACACCCAACATCTAGAACAACACCTGCTGTCTTTATTTATTTAACTTTTGCCTGTCCTTATTTAATGTTTAATATTAGCTATTTTGTTAAAGGAATGAGTGAATAACAAGAAACATAGGTGTGGGAGAATTTCTTAGACTAATGTGCTACTCCATACAACGTGCCACTTCAGGAACCCGAGAATGCCTCAGAGCACCCAATTTAGTCATGAAGAACTTTTTTTATTTAAAAATAAAATTGACTATATACAAAGGTATCACTACCACTCTCACTAACATGTACCCCGAGAGGGTAGCAAGGTGGCATACCAAGGGAAATATAGCAAATGATGTGTGCATGTATAAATGCATCTCTTTGAATCTCACTATGATGCGTAACTACAATATGCATCAATAAAAATACTAAAAATAAATAAATGAAACTGACCCTAGTAAAACTCCTAAGACTTAATATCATCAATATGGGTTATAGACGCTGGTGCCAAGTTGTATGTGATAGAAGATGAGTAACAGCCCGCACTGTGTCATGAAGGACCGAGGCACATAAGTAAACATGACATGATTATACAAGGAATTATGACTGTGCCTGTAACAGTGGGCATCCAATAGTATGAAACCAAAGACATTTTCAACTTCATTCCATCTACCATGACGTCCCCTCCCCCAATCAACGAATTACATGTTACGTTCAAATGTGAAAGATTACCAAAAAATTAGCTATCTTACCTATATTATGGAGAAAGCTGTGAAATAAGAGAAGTTATTTATGCCACTTAGAGGACAGGATATGGGTGTGAAAGGCAGGGTGCGTACACAGAGCGATGGCAAGTTTGGCCGGTGGGAAGGCAGCGAGCTTTTGCAAGAGACTGTCACCGAGGGGACTGAGTCTCAAGAGGTAGCTAAGAGGTATCTTCATGAGCCGGAGTGGGGAAGAGTGCTACTTTAGAAAAGCCACAGTAGCCGGAGCAATGGCCCACAAGAGCTGTGGGTAATGAGGCTGGGGGGTCATAAAGAAAGTGGAATCTTGGCTGGACCTTGAAGGGGGAGCGCTGGATCAACTTGACAGGACGTAATAGCAGAGAGAGTTTTAGAGCGCTGGACTGATATGATCATTTCAGTAGTGAGGGCAGGGCTGGAAATCTGTAATAGACAAGACTATGTAAGAGTCAACACAACAGTAGGAAAGAGATAGCAGAAACAGAGGGTGTGCATGGATAGGAGATAGGCTAGAGAAATGAGTGGCAGCATTTGACATCTGATGCAAGAGCAGAGATGTTAGGAATATTGAAGAATGAATTTGTATGAGAGGAACAACTCCAAGAGAAAAGGTTGCAATGGAAAGGAGAGCAAGAGATCCAGTATCTGAGGTCTCATGGGCCTCAGCCAAGAAAATGAGTTAGAGGATTGGCAAATAGAGTTGATTACTAAATATACAGAAGTAATTTAGCCCAAGAGAACAGATTACATTGTCTGGAGCCTCATGCTCACTCTGTACTTTCTCCCCTCCCAGTAGGAAGCCATCAGGTGTGACTCGTCCACACAACAAATTGTATAAGACATTTAAAAAGAAAACAAAGCAGATCCAGTTTGCGACAGCCTCAAATAAGTAAAAAATTATCCCATCTCTTTGAATCTCCAAAGTGTCATAAAAAGATTTGGGGGTGATGCTGATTGGGGCTGGCGATCAATTTTTACAATACTGTCTTCAAAGTAAATGGATAGGGAAGTTGGCATTACTAAAGTATGCTTCAATCCATCAATCTAAGGAATGCTTGGGTCTGGCTGCCAACAGCTAAGCAGACGGCCTCTCTGGGGGCCGATCGCAATGGATATCGATGGAGTTGAATGTTCTGACTCTCACCATACCCAAAAGCCACAGGCTGCTTGATACCAAGCTTTTAGAAATCAACTGGTGTTTTCCCACAGATTTGTACCTTCAGAGATGCTTTCTCGCACTTCTGGGCTGCACTTTAACCATTCTTATCATTTTAGCTTTGCCTTGTTTCTCCCCCTCCCACTCCCCGCCTTGGTGTAGGTGCTCAGCAATCTGTGAAACACCTACATAGGCTGGAAATGCCTAAAAAAGGAACTTTTCCAGTTGCAACTATTGTGACTGCATCTCTCTGCAAAGCTGCGTTTGGACATGGCCAGGTTCTACCCAGGTAGAGCTCCCTCAGGATACTTTGAAATAAAAGTGAAGGAGCTAGTTCACTGGCTTCCATGCCTGCATGCGCCACCACACCTGGCATGCATGCGCCACCACGCCCGGCATGCATGCGCCACCATGCCTGGCAGATTCAATTCATTCTATGCTGCCCTGCCAACCTCTTTAGTATCCTTTGCTCTGACATTTTAAAATTTCCTCTTAAATTTTTTTTTCTTGCCGTACCGGGGATTGAACGCAGCGGCGTTCTACCTCCGCGCTACGCCCCCGGCCCTATTTTTTATACTTTTATTTTGAAACCGGGTCTCATGAAGTTGCGGAGGGCCTCACTAAGGGGAGAGAGAGAGAGAGAGAGAGAGAGACAGGGAGAGAGAGAGCGAGAGAGCTGAGGCTGGCCGCGAACCCGGATCCTCCGGTCTCCGCCTCCCAAAGTACTGGGATTACAAGCGTGCGCCACCACGCCCGGCTCTCTCCTCTTAAATTTTTATGAAAATGTTCACATGCACCGAAGTAGTACAGGAGCAAAACGAACTCCCACTTGCCTATCACCAGCTTCAACGACTAGCAACTCCCGTTCCTACTGCATCTCACCCATCCCTACCTTGTTTGCATGTTTGCTCAATATGAACAGTGAACCCAGACATCATATCATTTCACCTATAGTTAGAGCAGTAGGTGCCTCTAACACAGGGCTTCTCATCTGTGCACTGATGACATTGAGACTGGAGAATTCTTTGTTGGGGAGGGGGGCTGCTCTATGTATTACAGGGTGTTTAGCAGCGTTCCTGGTCTCTACATACAAGAAGTCACGAGCCCCCCCCCAAGACCATCAAAAATGTCTCCAAACATTGTCAAATGTCCCCTGGAAGAGGAGGGAGCAAAATTTACTGCCACTTGAGAACTACTGTTCTAACAGATAAGGGCTTTTTTTTTTTTTTTTGCGGTACTGGGGATTGAACCCAGGGGCATTCTACCTCCTCACTACACCCCCGGCCCTATTTTTTATCCTTTATTTTGAAACCGGGTCTCACGAAGTTGCAGAGGCATCACTAAGTAGAGAGAGAGAGAGAGAGAGAGAGAGAGAGAGCTGAGGCTGGCTGAGAACCCGGATCCTCCAGTCTTCACCTCCCAAAGTACTGGGATTATAAGCCTGCGCCACCACGCCCAGCCAGATAAGGGCTTTTTGAAAAAACATAACTAAACCGGGCGTGGTGGCGCACACTTGTAATCCCAGTACTTGGGAGGCTGAGTCCGGGTTCGCGGCCAACCTCAGCTACTTAGTGAGACCCTCTGCAACTTAGCAAGATCCTGTTTCAAAATAAAAGAATAAAAAATAGGGCTGGGGGTGTAGCTCGGAGGTAAAATGCCCCTGGGTTCAATCCCCAGTACCGCAAAATAAAACAAAACATAACTACAAACTGGGCATGATGGCATGCACATGCCTGTAATCCCAGTACTTGGGAGGCTGAGACAGGAGGACCGCAGGCTTGCAGTCAGCCTCAGCAACTTAGTGAGGCCCCCCCACAACTTAGCAAGACCCTATTTCAAAATAAAAAATAGCCCCCGGGTTCAATCCCCAGTACCACAAAAAAATAAAAATAAAATAGGGCTGGGTTGTAACTCAGATATAATGCCTCAGGATTCCATCCCCAGTACCACAAAAAAAACCACCATAACCACAGTGCCCTCATCACATTCAACAAAATTAACAATGACTCCATATTATCTAATACCATGCTTGCGCTCAATTTTCTCCAATTGTCCCCAAAATATTTCTTTATACTTGGTTTGTTTGAATCAGGATTCAACCAAGGTCCATACACTGGTTTCGCTGATGCATCTACTTTAACCCATAACACTGCTCTCATTTCATTTTTATTTTAGTGTGTGTGTGTGTTACTGGGAATTGAACCGAGGGGCATTCTACCTCTGAGCTACACCCCCAGCCCCATTTTTATTTTTATTTTGAAACAGGGTCTTGCTAGGTTGATAAGAGTCTCACTACTTGCTAAGGCTGTCCTCAAACCTGCGATCCTACTGTCTTAGCCTCCCAAGTACTGGGATTACATGTAGGTATGTGCCACCATGCTCGGCATTCTTTCTTTTTTAAAACAATACCATTTATAGCCGGGCGTGGTGGCACACGCTTGTAATCCCAGTACTTTGGGAGGCGGAGACCGGAGGATCCGGGTTCGAGGCCAGCCTCAGCTTGTGCATGCGCACGCGCGAGCGTTCTCTCTCTCTCCCTCCCTCCCTCTCTCTCTCTCTCTCTCTCTCTCCCTCTCTCTACCTAGTGAGGCCCTCCGCAACT
>PVJS01000488.1:0-10070 GCA_004027185.1 Glis glis | reverse complement strand
TGAATTAGGCTATTTCCTTGTGGCGTCACTCAGCACATCTCTCTGTCCCTATGTCTCTGTGGGCTGGCAGATGAGCCCAGGGCCTTCAGGACACACATGCGCTTCTTTTGAATTAGGCTATTTCTTTGTGGCGTCACTCAGCACATCTCTCTGTCCCTATGTCTCTGTGGGCTGGCAGATGAGCCCAGGGCCTTCAGGATACACATGCGCTTCTTTGGGCACGAGTATCGCCTGGGGTGTATCTACTTGCTATCGCATGACATTAGGGAGCACAGTATCTGTCTGTCTCCCTTCTTGTGATGTTAAGAAAGATCCGTGGGTTCCGATGATATCATCCTGACCCCTCCACCATAAAGTTCCCTCTAATCTTTCCCCCAATGGTTTAAACAGCCATGATGATCATTGCCTCGAGTCATTATTTCATGAAGGGCTGAAAAACGGTGGTTTTCTAATTTCATCTTTCCTTCTACATTTATTAGCACATCAACAATTTGGTTACCCTGGCATACAATTCAAATAGAAAGGCAGGATTAATGCTTGGTTCTTTCCTATATTTAGCAACATTCAGAGTAATGAGTTGGGGCCTTAGCAACCTCCAAGACTGACCAATGAGATTTCTTTCTCAACATCATTATGAACTCATGAATTTTTATACATTTGGTGTGTTTCAAGCCACTGCACTCCTTTCGATACTCAAATTGCTCCATCTTAGGCCAGTGAATGTCCCTCTATTAGACATTCTTGCCAGGAAAAGTCAAATCAGCATCTATTTTAGCCTTCAGAGCTACCTTTCCAGTATATAGGAGCTGGAAAAACAAGTACCAAACCACCCCACCCCCTGCTGAAGAGACAAAAAGACAAATATTCAGAATGTGAGAGTATTTTAAAGGACAGTGACCTAGTTTCTTCATCAAGTCAATGTCATGAATATCCATATGAATATTCAAAAAATTTTAATTCTGAAAAAATTTAAACCTATCTTCATAGTCATTCCAGTGTAGGAATGACTTTATTATTTTTTTTATTTTGTGGTATGGTCCTAGGGATTGAACTCAGGGGCATTCTACCTCTGAGCTACACCCCAGCCCTATTTTTTTTTTTAATTTTGAAACACCATCTCACTAAGTTGCTGAAGGCCTTGCTAAATTCCTGAGGCTGTCCTTGAACCTGCGAGCCTCCTGTCTCAGCTTCCCAAGTACTGGGATTACAGGCGTGTGAGATTGCGCCTGGCTGTATGAGTGATTTTAAATCCAGGTGTTAGAGTGCTGGCAAGAAGATCTCTCACACACTGCTGGTGGAACTATAAAATGGAACAACCACTTTGGAAAAGTATGGAGGCTTCTTAAAAAGTTAAACATACACCTGCCATAGTATCTGGACATTCCACCCCTAGATACTTACCCAAATGAAATGAATGCACATGTCCACCGCTTGTACATAAGTAATAAAAACAACCTTATTTCAAATGGCCAAAAACTAGAAACAACCCAAACATCCATCAGTGGGTGACTAGGTCAACAGTGATGGATCCATACAACGGACTCCTACTCAGCAATCAAAAGAAACCAACTATGATACAAGCCAAATCATGGATAAATCTCAGAATAATGCCAAGTGAAGGGAGTCAAAGCAAGCACACATTACAAGCATATACTACAATTTACATAAACTTTAGAAAATACAAACTAAACTATACTGATAGGAAGCAGACCAGTGGTTGCCTGGGGACAAGGGAAGGGATGAAAGAGGAATGGAAGGGAGGATTGCAAAGGGGCAAGGGGAAACTTTTGGGAGTGTAGATATAATCCTTGAGTCAGGCGATGGCTTCACAGGTGTCTACATATGTAAATCTGTGAAACTGTACACTTAAAATACATGCAGCTTATTGTATGTGTATTATTCCCGAATAAAGCTGTTTCCATCTAGTGGCAGGGAGATGGTTTATAACCAGTCCTTTCCTGGTCAAATAGCTTCTACTCAGGCTCCCTTAGCCCATAAGGTACAAGTGTTGCATAAACCCACCTAGTCTCACCTTTTACTCTCTCCCCCATATGGAAGGAGGAGCTCACTGGACTCCTCCAAGCTGGGCATTTATTGGGCCATGTCTTCTGGAAGGCAGGACTGGTGTGCCTCACAGTAAGGCCCATGCTCAACATTCCCTCTCTCACGGCCTGCATCCTGACTTGGCAGGCACTCAGCCACCTGACCGCTCTCGTCCTTATTCCCAGCAGCGTCTGTGGCAAGGCCTCCCCATCCATGATGGAAGGCCCACCGTTCTCTGTTCATTAGGAAGGGTAAAGTCCATGGAGCCCTCCATGGAAAGTTATTGAGAACTCACCTTGCCAAGAACAAAGTGGATATTTTGGTCCCAATTTGGCTATCAGTTCTATGCATGTGTTCTTTATGTCACGATTTGGAGGACGGGAAGGGTAGTCTGAGATCCCAAACTGCCAAAGTTGGAGTCAAATGCTCCACCGCCGGGGGTGAACAGAGTTGGCCCTATTTATTCTCTCTGGAGTGAGACGCTGAGAATCGTTTCCAAAGCCTCAGTCACGAACCACCTGGGCCTCCTACTCTCTGTCCCTAGGCTTTCATCTCTAGTGACGCCCGCCAACCATCTCCTTTAGTTCTAGCCAACCTTCACCCTCAGGAAATGAGCATGGATGCAATCACCACACTTCACAGAAATGATGAGAAGGCTGGCTGCTGAATAGAGTCCCAGATGTTTAATATCACTTTGAATCTTTGGCCAAATCATTTCCGCATTTGCTGGTTTGTGATAGGGTTTTCAGAGAGTGAGAATTTAAGGGTGGGGGACTCTGATTGATGAGCTCTCTAACAAACCTACTCCCTCTTTCTTCCCCAGGAAAGGCATCAATTCATCTCACTTATAACTGATTTACCCAACTGGAACTTGGCAAGGCACCCATCAGCTTGTGCCGAGAAGCACTATAAGAAGCAGGCCAACCCGAGCATTGTGGCCCATGCCTGTAATCCCAGTATGTGGGAGGCTGAGACAGGAGGATCACAGGTTTGAAGCCAGCCTCAGCAACTTAGCGAGATCCTGTTGCAAAACGAAAAATAAGAAGCAGATGTGGTGGTGCACGCTTGTAATCCCAGTACTTGGAAGGCTGAGACAGGAGGATCGCAGGTTCACAGCCAGCCTCAAGAATTTAGTGAGGCCCTCTGCAACTTCGTGAGACCCTGTTTCAAAAAACAAAAACAAAATACAGGGCTAGGGGATGTAGCTCAGAGGTAGAATGCCCCTGGGTTCAAGCCCCAGTACCACCACAAAAAAATAAATTAAATATAAAATAGAGCTGGGGATGTAGCTTAGACATACAATGCTTCTCACTCAACCTTCAGTACAAAAAACAAAAAAAAAGAGCAGCAGGCTCTATGGAAATTGGCAGGGAATATACCAGAAGGATGCAGTCGCCACAGCATAGTGGGCCTCATTTATGGGAGCTCCAATGGTGAAATTCCCCAAAGCTCAGCCTGCAGAAAATTGGGTCTTTTTTTTAATAAACCAGTCTGGACTTTTTCTCATGAACTACAACTCTTGGAACTGGTCATATTCTCCTTTTTGTTTTGGCTATCAGGAGACTGAGTCTCAAATCATTCTTTCTCTGACAATTTAACAAAAACATCTTTGTTTTCACTTTTAACCCAGACTTTATTTGCCTACCCTAATGCTCCCTTCATCCAGATTTCTACATTTATTTATTTTTATCTTCTTAATATTGCAAATAGCTCTAAAATAAGTTGCCTAAATTTATCTTGGAATAGAGTGAAATAGTACGTATTTTTAACATCTCTGAGAGTAGTCTCTAAATTCAGACTGGATGGGGGGGAATCCTATAATCCTAATTCATAACACTTAGCTCTTTTTAGTCTGTTTCCTCCTCTTAATAACTTACCCTCTAAAAACAGAACAGCCCCCAAGAGACACATAAATATTTCCCTGCATATCCCATAAGAGACTATAAGAGCTACTGACTACATCTCTTCATTATTGCTTGTTTATGTTACAGCGGGTGGTGCCCAAATGTCCCTGGTCTGGTAAATTGAATTTCTGCAATCACTACTCTAGCATCCCCCATCGTTCTACTCTCCTTTTCCAGGCTGATACCCCAAATGACCCCAATTCCTCTTCCTCACTTTCTTTTGCTCCTGAAGTGATTGGGCACCTATCTGAAAGAGAGACATGTCTCAGGGCCAACCAAGCCCAAAAGGAAAGTCCACCTTCATCCTTTCCAGGCTAGGTTAGAAAACCAAACACGAAGCCAGGCGTAGTGGCACACGCTTGTAATCCCAGTACTTGGGAGGCGGACACTGGAAGATCCGGGTTCACGGCCAGCCTCAGCTACTTAGTGAGGCCCTCCGCAATTTAGTGAGACCCTGTTTCAAAATAAAGATAAAAAAATAAGGCTGGGAGTGGAGCTCGGAGGTAGAATGCCCCTGGGTTCAATCCCCAGTACTGCAAAAAAAAAAAGAAAAGAAAAGAAAAGAAAAGAAAACCAAACACAGCAACCCCCAAAAATAAACAGGCTTTGAAAAGGCCCAAAACAAACACACTCACAGAAAACACAGGCCCAGTGAGATAATGCTATTCAACAGGCAGAATGCTAAAATAAATAGATAATTGATGTTAAAAACAGAGAAGAGAGCACTAATCATCAGAAATCAACGGCAGAGTGGTAGGTGCAAAGGACAAACATGGAAGGATCTCAAAGAGTTTTTCTTCATTGTTGTTGTTGTGTTTTTTCAATGATACAAGGAAAATAACCTGCCAATAAAAATTCCTTAATTTGTGGGAAGCAGTATAAAGATGCTGTCAAGAGTATAGGCTGTGCTGGCATTAACATTAGTATAGAATATTCTGGAAAGTAACACACGAAACAGATAGTAGGTGGTTTACTTTAGGAATGACTGGGTATGAGGATGAGAGACATTTGTCACATATAACCTTCTGAATCACTAATATTTTTTACCATAGACTGTACTACTTTTTCAAATAAATAAAAGCAAAAAGAGCCAGGCATGGTGGCTCCCAAGCAATCCCAGTACTTGGGAGGCTGAGACATGAGGAGCGCAGGCTCAAAGCCAGCCTCGGCGACTTAGTGAGGCTCTCTGTAGCTTAGTGATACCCTGTTTCCAAATAAAAAGTAAAATAGGTCTGGGGGTATAGCCCAGAGGAAAAAGGCCCCTGGGTCCCATCCCCAGTACCACAAAATAAATGATAAGTAGAGAGATGATAGATAGATAGATAGATAGATAGATAGATGGTAGATAGATAAAAATAAAAGCAAAGAGAACTTGGAGCAAGGGAGACCTGAGTTCAAATCTTACCGTTGACAATTACTGACTCCATGACTTTCCTAAGGGGTTCATTTCTTCCGGATTCAGTGTTTTCATGAAAATTGTGGGACTAATTATTAATAAGAACTAACTCAGGGTAGAGCAAATGAGGCAATAATATGCATAATGTGCTTTTCAGAGCTCTAGCACATAGGAGTTACTCAATAAATGGCATGGAATAGAAGTATTAATATGAAGAACACTAAATCCATCCTTAATTAAAACTGAGTATGAGCTGGGCATAGTGGTGCATGCCTGTAATCCCAGTACTTGGGAGGCTAAGACAAGAGGATCCCAGGTTCAAGGCCAGTGTCAGCAACTTAGTGAGATCCTGTTTCCAAATTGAAAAATAGGGCTGGGAGTGTGCCTTGGAAGTAGAATGTCTCTAAGTTCAACCTCCAGTACCAAAAAAAAAAAGGTGAATACGAAGAAGGGCATGGTAGCACACACTTGTATTCCCAGTATTTGGGAGGCTGAGACCAGACAATTACAGGTTCGTGGACAGCCTCAGCAACTTAGCAAGATTCTCAGCAACCTAGCAAGAACCTGTTTCAAAACAAAAAATAAAAAGGGCTGGGGGTGTGGCTGGGTAGAATGCCCCTGGATTCAATCCCTAGTACAAAAAAAAAGTGAATATGAGACAATAGTAAAATGGGGATTGGGAGGTATAAAAAATGCTTTTTTGCTATGAGAAGATAAAGATTAGGTTAAATCATCAGACTGAAGGATATGAAGGATATAAAGTCTATCTGAGAGAAGAGCTTTAAATCCCTCACATATAGAGTGTAAAATCCAACAATTCTAAGCAGTTCCATCCATTCATGGGAGTCCTTCGCCAAAAAGCAGCCTCCTCCTACCCTGAGCTCAGAAGACAAAATGATGAAGACCCACAATGATGAACAAGAAACTCTAAGGCTGAGAGATGTAATTTTCTCTTCCAGCATGGCTTGGTAGACTGATGTGCACAAGATCACCTGGAGATCTTATTAAAATGCAGCTTCTGATTTAGCAGGACAGAGTCTCTGCATCTCTAACAAGTTTCCAGGTGATGCCGACGCTGCTGGTCCATGGACCACACTCTGAGTAGGAAGGTCCTACTGACCCCAGGCAACACTTCTGCTGTTTGTTAGCAACAGTAGTCTTGAGGGATCAAGACAACTGGAATGTTCTCTCCTGGTAACAACCAGCCAATTCTTCTCAATCAATGGTTCTCAATTGGGGGCAATTGTGCCCTCACCACCAAGGGACCCTGGACAACGATTGGAGACACTTTTAGTTGTCACGACTACAGGAGGAAGGTGCTACTGACATCTGTGGGTGAAGGCCAGGGATGCTGCTAAGCATCCTGCAATTCCCACGACATCCCCCACAACAAAAAACGTCAACAGTGCCAAAGATGAGACTCCGTTCTAAATAAACAGACCAGGGTACATCCTGAATCTTCTCCATTCTTCCTGAGACTATAAATCCTAATTTTAGAAATGGGTCATCATCCAGCATTGTCCTTTCCTAGACTAGATCTGAGACACGGGGAGTTAGCAAGATGCTATATGTGGAGAAGGGGTCACCAGGTCAGAGTCTACAGTCTATGTTTTGTTTAAAATCAAGCATATGTGGTTCGGTAACCCAGTGGGGGAATCTACAAAGCAATGAAACTTCCTACCACTTTGAAGTACAGCAATTTAACAGGACCACAGCTGGACTCAAACAAAGGACCAGTTAGGATCGTAGAGTCTAAGCTTATGAAGGTAGGGCCACATCCAAATTTGCTCATCAGTAGAACCACAGCACAACATAGCACTTAGCACACTGTCAATGTTCAAATACCAGGATGAATCTTGCAGACTCGAAAGTTGTCGCAATTCCAAATGTTCCTAAATAGACCCAGAGGTTAACCCACTCTCTATGTGACATGGTTTATTATTTGCCTTCCTCACCAATATTATAATGCTAAGGAACGCATGGTACTATGGAAAGAACAGTTTTTGGTTTGTTTTTATGGTACTGGGGATTGAACCCAGGGCCTCAGTGAGACAGGCGTCTCACTGAGTTGCCCAGGCTGGCCTTAAACTTGTGATCCTCCTGCTCAGCCTCCCAAGTTGCTGGAATTACAGACACGTACCATCATGCCCAAATAAAAGCACAGGTTTTTGAATCTCATAGACCCTGACTCAAATCTAGACTCACTCATTTGCTATATGACCTCGGGAATAAACAGCAACATCAAGTTGCATAGTAGCCCTTCTACTAAAAGTTACCAAAATCCTTAGAAAATTTTAGAGTCCAGAAAATCAATACAAAAGGCTTTGGGGCAAGTTACCACAGTATCCAGATCTGTAAAATGGGTATAAAATCTTCCATTCAACAGAACTGTTTTGAAGAAATATGGTGAAATACACTTGAATACCTTGTGGTTAGCACAGAACAGGTGCTCTCTAAACAACATTTCCCATCATGCTATAGACTGGTACTAAGATCCTATGTACTAAACCCTATGAGTTACATGGTGTTTATTTTTGCATGCAAAAATTTTCAAGAATGTCACCCAGGTCTAGATAGGCATAGCATGCCTTTCCTTTAAGCTAAAGACAGTCACACCTCCAGTTTATTTTATTTATTTTTGGTACTGGAGATTGAATCCAGGGGCATTCTACTTCCAAGCCACACCCTCAGCCCTATTTTATTTTTTATTGGGAAACAAGGTCTCAGTAGGTTGCTGAGAGCCTCACTAAGTTGCTGAGGCTGGCTTCAAACCTGCGATCCTCCTGTCTCAGCCTCCCAAGTTCTGGGATTACAGGTGTGCACCACCATGTCCAACATGCTTCAGGTTTATTGAGCAACCACAAGATTATACACGTGAGGTTTCACTACAGCCATTCAGAGCCAGACAGTGAATAATGATTGGGAACAACCAAAATGACACCTGTTTGGAAGGGGAATATTCCAGCGTGTCATCAGCATGGGATCACTGCTGAGTCACTACCAGATCGAACAAAATGTACCCTCTACTAACAAATGCTAAGGTCCTGAAAAATAAGAATAATTTGGCAAGAACTGTGTCTTTCTGAAAATAGTGAAAGGAAGACAACTCGAGAGGAGAAGCCCATGTCATGAGTAATAGACAACACAAGTTCTCTGGAGCACTAGCCGTAAGTGTTCCAGGAAATAATCCATAATCGTCCTTCACGTTATGCCTTTCTCACTGCTGAGACGTGGTTGTCTTGGATGAAAGGTACAAGTGCGTCGGTTCCATTGACATCAATGTGCCTTTGGGAGAAGACATTTATTTTAAAAGATGTGATAAAAGACAGCACCAGGCAGCACAACTTTCCCATTGACAGGAGCAGGTAGGAGATGCCAGGTATGGTAGGTGTAACCCCAAAGGCAGGGAAGAGGGACCTCTCTTTGACTTCTGCTTTCCAGAGCCCCAGAAAAATCAGGCAGGGTACAACCAGAATCCTGCCCAGCATCAGAAACTGCACTGGAATTGCACCGCCCGGGGCAGCAGCTGGTAGGCTTAAGAAACCCCCTACTGAAACTTGGAGGGCAGCCTTGAAATAATGATAATAATAAGTTGCTGAAAACACAACCTTGAATAGGGCTGGGAATGAACCATCAAAGTAATGGGTGCCTGGTGATGTAGCCGGAACTCATCTGAGAGCTTTTGACTTGCTGGGAGAATAAGTCTTCTTGAATTGGGTCACATCCCTGGTGCACACAGCAACCCGCAGGGGCAGGACCCAGGAGGACACAGATGTCCCAGCTGACCTCAGTGTCAAAGCCAAGGCACCTCCTGGTTTCCCTCAGTAGCCACACCCAGTTCTGTCATTCATAAATTTGCCCAGACCCTTCCTAAACTGCACTTACATATCCTGCCAGGACCACCTCTTGAGATAATGAGTTTTAGAAGATTACTACCTGCTGTGTTAAGCAGTATTTCCTTTCATTGGCTACAACAAGAAAAAGAAGAATTAGGGGTGAAACAGCAGAGAGGCTAATGTTGCTTTCATCCAGGGACAATTTCACGTTGTGGAAAGCAGAAATAGTCAACAGCCTGGATCCGCAAGGCATTCAAGCAGCAACACTGAGCTTGGGAAACTGGGTAATTTCAAGAGTTTTGGTTGATGAAAGTCATTCCACGTGTGTTTATGAAAAACAGGACTGGACAAAGGCATAATTTATGTTAGAGTTACCTAGTTAGAAAATGGCTCAAATCGCATGGAGTTCAACAATGTTCTCAATCACAAAGCCCTGAGCTGACTCCAAATAGGCAGGGGAAAACAGGAAAATCTGCTAGGAGGCACTAAAATGAATACCACACCTCTCTGCTCAGTCAAGAATGTCCCAGGCCACCGCCAATCCTCACTGGCACGAGGACCCCAGCCCCTGGCTGAGCAACGCTCATTATCTAAGCTAGGACTAGTCCCATCAATATAAACACCCTAATTGCCATACGGTACCCTGGACTGACTCCTGGAACAGAAAAGGCTCAGGAGACTGGGCGTGGTAGCGCACACCAGTAATCCCAGTACTTGGGAGGCTGAGACAGGAGGATCGCAGGTTCACAGCCAGCCTCAGCTACTTAGTGAGGCCCTCTGCAACTTAATGAGACCCTGTTTCAAAATAAAGAATTAAAAATAGGGCTGAGATGTAGCTCGGAGGGAGAATGCCCCTGGGTTCAATCCCTAGTACCTCCAAAAAAAAAAAAA